>BQNB010034341.1:32379-51674 GCA_026074375.1 Tanacetum coccineum
TTTTACAGCCAATCTCAGCCATTGTACACACAAAACCCACTCCATAACCTTATTGGGCTTGAAAAAGCCCAATAACCAAACCTGTACCTTATTGGGCCCAGACACACTCAATTGGGCCCAATACAAGCCCAACACAAAACCCAAGCCCAATACAAGCCCAATAGCCCAAAACATCTTTTTTATAAAACTCAAGGACCAAAAATGTAAATTTTAAAAACTTGTTTTATAATTAAAAATGAAAAAATAAAGAAAAGGGGCCAAAAATGCCAAGTTTTAAAAGTTATTTTATAAGGAAAATGGTTTAATAAAACACAAGGACTGTTTTTGCAATTTTTCAAACTTCTTTTAGTTATAAAACAGCAGGGACCATTCTTGCAATTTGCCAAACCCTTTTAAATCTTTTGTTAATAAACCACAAGGGCCAAAACTGCCACTTTCTAAACTTCTTTTATAACTGAAATTCGGCTTAAAACGAAATGAAAAGAGAAAGAAAGTGTAAGGGCCATTATTGCCTCTTCTCCAAAGATCCCTTTTAAACCCTGCAACCCACCCCTGTCAAACCAGCCTTCGCGCCAAAACCATACCACCCTTTCCCCACGTTTACAAGGCAATACCACACTCCCAAGTCCACTCTACAGCTACCCCATACCCTTCCCCACTCCCCATTGCCCCTATAACCCCCTTTCCCTGTCAAAACACACAACCCGAGCACCCCCATGAATGGTGAGATGAAGACAAGACCAAATGGAGGGCTAGGATTGAGTGTGAGGCTTCCTACTCTCACAACAAGCACAGCCCAAGTCCTTGAGACCTCTATAAAAGAGCCAAGACCAAGCCGAAGTCAAACACACCATTTTTTTTATGTTTTTAGCTAAATTTTAATTCTAAGCCTTTCTTTTAAGCATTTTAAGTGTATTCAGTTTGTTTTGTAAGCTTATGTTGTAATGCTTTCAGTTTTAAATACAAGTTAAGAGTTTTTGTGATATTGCATTTGTCAAAAATTTGAAATATGAATTAAGCTGTTTAATCCTGTTTTAACTTATGTAAGAATGATTCAAAGTTGTTAAACCCCACTTGGGAACACTTTTCTTAGCTTTATTTCACCAAAATCAGTTAAGAAATTCGATTTTTATAAAATAAGGGGGTGTTTGGTTTAGCATGAAAATGGGTCATATGGGGTTGTGCATGGGTCAAGCTCACTCAGCCAACTTTGGCTGAGTGTGTAGGGTTCATTAGGCCATTAAAATTATCATTTTTAGTTTAGAAACAAGTTTTTATGTCCCTTTCTATTTTCTGTCAAAATTCATAAGCTTAAAATAAGCTTAAGTGCTCAAGCTGCATAAGCAGCTTAAGCACATTGTTTGAGTGCTTTTTGTTGTTGTTTATAGCCAAAGAAGCACCCATGTTCTGTCCTTTTAATTTGACCAAGTAAAAGTCAAAAGTGTGTAATATGCACTTTTCTTGAAAACCTTGATTTTTAACTTTAAAAACCAGCAGGATTAAGTGATCCTTAATCCCTCATATTTTGGAAATAAGCCTATTGGTGGTCCTTTTTAATCTGTTTATGTTTGGTTTTGGGAGAAAAGCAAAATTGAGCTTATTTCAATAAGCTCAAAAGCCCCTTTGTTCACTGCTTAAACCTCCCCTGGTGCTGAGCACCAAAGTTAAGCCCACTTTTCTAGCTTATTTCAATAATAAGCAGCAAGTTTTTAGTGCTTTTTCATATAGCCTCTAGGTATCTTTTCTAAGTTTAGCAGCTTATTTTAACTAGTTAGCTTATTAGATTAGCTTAATCTTAGTCTAAAATAGCTCTTTTTCTGTCTTTTATAAACTGTTTAAATTAGCTTAATTTAGTTCAGCTTATTTTAGGACTTATTCTAGTTTACCATAGCTTATTTAGGACTCCCCTCTCCTTATTAACTGTCCCCCATAATTGTAGCTTATTTTGCAGCTTAAATTCCCAAAAAGGAGAGGACCATCCTACAGCTTAACAATAGGAATCCCCTAGCCTTTTAATCATTACCCCATAAGTTATAGCTTATATACGCTTGGCTTAAAAAAATCCAAAAAGCCAAGTAAAATAAGCACATAAGTTTTTAAACCCCACTGCAGCTATTAAAAAAGCGCTACACTACAGGCCTTATTTCTTTTGAGATTCAGGCATAATGTGCTAGTTTAAGGAAAAATGTTTCCCGTAAAAGTAAACCCCAGAATAAGTTTTTCTTTTTTAAGTTTTTTGGCTAATAAGCACTGTTGTGACCACATTTGATAAAAATTCGGGGCAAACTCACAGGGACCATTTGTGTAAATTTTCAATTAATATTTAAACTCTTTTAAAGCACCTAGTGTTAATTTATGCCTGTACTCTAGTTAGTCCCCCTTGTCACACTTTAAACGAACTGTTTAGTCCCCATTAATTTAACAGGGCAGATAACATTTAGGTAGATTTAATTAATAAAATTAGTTTAAAAATTATTATTATAACTACTTTTATTTAAAAACAGATAAAATTTGGGCAATTTTTATATTTTTAGATTTGGTTAACTTTTACTTATAATTTTAAATTTGATTTTTTTTAGAAATTTATTTTTAATAGTTAAAAAATCTGCCTATTAAAACACAAACCCCAACCTAAAACCAACTAAAAACCACCCACAACTAACCCAAACAACCCCCCTCCACCCAACAAAACACCTCCCACAATAAACCACAAAAAAACACCCCAATAACAAAAAGACCATACTGTATACACTTCCCCTCCACACCCCCAAACGATACCTCACCAAAAAACCCAACCCAGGACCCGAAAAACTCGCCCCTATAAAAAAAACAAAAACCAAACAACGAAACAAACAAAAAAAAGTAAAAAAAAAAAACACAAAAAAATACCAAAACAAAAAACAAAACAAACGAAAAAAAAATGAATAAAAAAACAAAACAGAAAAAAAAAAAAAAAAAAATAAAATAAAAAACCCGGGATCTAAAACGCCCCCTAATCTAAAAACTAAACTCCGCCTAACCCCCTCCCACCCAAAACGTAACACTAAAACCAAACAAAAACCCCTAACGCAACCAAACGCGCAAACCAAATATCCAAAAACCCTAAACCAAAACTCCCAAACAAAAGACCCCACAACCAAAAGAACCACGAAACGTTTAAACCCCCCCTCACCCAAACAGACAGATACCCCGACAAACCAAACTCAAACCCAAAACGTCATACCCAACAACCTCCCAAGATTAACCCATATAATAATAAACAAAAATTAATACAAAGAATAAAAAATTATAAAAAATATTAATAATCAAAATAATGAACAAAAAGAAAGGAATAAATAAAAAAAAAATAGTTATAATGAAAAAATACAATAACTAAAAAATAAAGAATAAAATAGAAGAAAAACAAACAAAACTAAAAATAATACAATAGAAAAGAAAATAGAAAAAATATTCTAAAAAAATGAAAAAAAAATAAACCCCAAAAAAATATGAAAAAGAAATTAAAAATAAAATAATATGATAAAACAAACAAAAAAAATGAAGTCAAAAAAACCAAAAAAAAAAATCAGTAAAAAAAACAAAAAAAAAAAAAAAAACAAAACAAAAAAAATAATTAAATACATAATAAAATGTTTTATAAGAAACAAACCCCACACCCACCCCACCCACCATCCCTACCCAAATCCCCCCCCCCCCCACCCCCCCCCCCCCCCTAATCCCACCAAGAATCCAATCCCCGCACCCACCGTACCCTCCCTTATAAACCCAACACCGTCCCAACCCCCTCCGACCACGTCCCCCCCCCCCCTCCTCCCCCCCCTCTAACTCACCCGCCCCCCAACGGCCACCCCCCCCCCCCCCCCCCGCCCCCCCCCCCCCACCCCCCCCCCCACCCCCCCCCCCACCCCCCCGCCACGAAAAACCCCCCCCCACCCCCTATCGCATTCCGCACTACCACCCCCCCCAACCCCGTTCCACTACACAATCACCCCACATAACCACCCACCACCCCACCCCACCCACGTCAAATTACACCCCGCATCCGCCACACACATTCCTCACCCCCCCCAACCCTTCAATCCCCACCGCACACCAAAAACCCAACAACGATCCCCCCCCCACAAGGTCCACCCCACCCGACCACCCAACAACGCCCCACCACCCTCCCCCCGCGCACCCCCCCCCCCACTTAACCAACCAATTCCAACCCCCACACCCCCCAAGCCATCGCCCACCCCCCCCCCACCCCCTCACCCGCCTCCACCCCTTACCCCACAACCATCCCGCAACCTCCCCCCCCCCCTCCAACCCTCTCCCCCCCCCCCCCCCACCACTCAACCCCTCCGACCTCAAAAACCAAACCACCACCCCCCACATGCGCCCCGCCCCCCCACCTACCCCCCGCACCAACCCCCCCCTGACGCCTCCATACCCCTAAAATACCCGCCACCCCCCCCCCCCCCCCCCCCCCACTCCCCCCCCCCGCCCACACCCCCCTCTACCACCCCACCCACCCCCCCGCCGCCCCCCCCCCCTACCATCCACCCCCCTCCACCCCCCCAACTCCAACACCCACCAACCAAAACCTAATACCACAACACACCAATCAGCCACTCGCCACACCACCCACCCTACCCAACCTCAACGCCCCCCATCCCCCATAAACCCCAATCACCCTCCACGAATTTCCCACGCCCCCCCCCCCCCTTTCCACACACAACCACCCCTCCACAAAAACGCCCAATCAAACAACAACACACAAAAAACTACATAATTACTATTGCCAAAATACCCATAGACAAGTTGTAAGAGTTTGGCAATTAAAGCCAATAAGTAATAATAACGTAGACAAACAATTCGTCGCGAATCCGTATATACTATTCGCGAATCAGTTACACCCAAGAAGAAGGCATTGATTATGATGAGGTTTTTGCTCTTGTTGCTAGGATTGAAGCAATCAGGTTATTTTTGACCTATGCATCATTTATGGGATTTATTATGTACCAGATGGATGTGAAGAGTGCCTTTTTATATGGTACTATTAAAGAGGAGGTATATGTATGCCAACTTTCTGGTTTTAAAGATCCACAGTTCCCTAATAAGGTTTATAAGGTAGAAAAAGCTTTATATGGTCTACATCAAGCTCCTAAAGCTTGGTATGAGAGCTTGTCTACCTACCTATTAGAAAATAGATACAGAAGAGGAACTATAGAAAAACCTTGTTCATTAAAAAGGACAGAGGTGATATCCTGTTAGTACATGTGTATGTTGATGATATCATCTTTGGGTCTACAAAAAAGTCTTTATGTGTTAAATTTAAGTAGATGATGCACAAGAGATTCCAGATGAGTTCTATGGGGAAGCTCACTTTCTTCTTAGGGTTGCAAGTCATGCAGAAAGATGATGGAATCTTCATCAGCCAAGATAAGTATGTGGCTGATATATTGAAGAAGTTTGATTTTGTTACTGTAAAGACAGCAAGCACTCCAATTGAGACTAATAAAGCATTACTCAAGGATGAAGAAGCTGAGGATGTAGATGTTCACATATATAGATCAATGATTGGATCATTGATGTACTTAACAGCTTTTAGGCCTGACATAATGTTTGTTGTTTGTGCTTGTGCAAGGTTCCAAGTTACACCAAAGACTTCACACCTTCATGTAGTGAAGAGGATCTTTAGATACTTAAAAGGACAGTCTAAATTGGGCCTTTGGTATCCTAGAGATTCACCATTTGACTTGGAAGCCTTTTCTGATAGTGATTATGCTGGAGCTAGCCTTGACAGGAAATCCACAACAAGAGGTTGTCAATTCCTTGGCAAAAGGTTGATTTCATGGCAATGTAAAAAGCAAACTATAGTTGCCAATTCTACTACTGAAGCAGAGTATGTTGTTGCTGCTAATTTATGTGGACATGTGTTATGGATTCAAAATCAATGCTTATGTGTGTGTGTGTGTTGAATTTCTGCAACACAAGATTTACATTGATAATGAAAGTACAATCTGTATTGTGAAAAATCTAGTGTTTCACTCTAAAACCAAGCACATAGAGATTATGCACCACTTTATCAGAGATTCTTATGAGAAAAAGTTGATTCAAGTGATCAAGATTCACACGGACCACAATGTTGCAGATCTTCTCACAAAGGCTTTTGATGTTAGCAGGTTTAACTTTTTGATTGCTAGCATTGGATTACTTAATCTACGAAGATGTGCTTGTTATTGATATGGTTTTGAGATGGTATTAGTGATAAATTTGGAGTTAAAACTGGTAGTTGTAAGGTTAATGCTGCTAGACAGGATTTAGTGCTGCTAGGCGAAAGTTAGTACTGCTAGGCAAAAGTTAGTACCACTGAGCCAAAGTTAGTGCTGTTTGTTACCGTTGGAGATAATACTGCTCAAGGGGTTAAAAGTAAATATAACGGTTTCCTCGCTAGTAGGTTTGCTATTAACACTATACAATCGTTCTCCATCATACAGTAACTTTAACTAATTCTCTTATATGCTCTCAATTACAAACCCTAATCTTGTTCACCACCGATCATCTAAATTAATCATCTATGGCTGATCTACAATTCGTTGACCAACACAACATGGTGGCTTGCTTGGAAAGATCAGATGAGAATGCTGAGTTTCATCAGATAGTGGACTTTTTTACCTCTAGCACGATTCATTATGCTCTCACTGTAAGTCCTACTATCTATGCTTATTATATTGAGCAGTTTTGGGCTACTGCTAAGTCCAAAACAGTCAATGATGTGAAGCAAATTCATGCCACAGTTGATGGCAAGTGACTGATATGTCGTTGTGTTGTATCGTGTGTATGTTTGTCAGTGAGGAGTGATCTTTACTTTAATGATGAGGATGGTATTACCTATCTATAAAATGATGAAATTTTTGTAAACCTTGCATGCATGGGGTATGAAAGATTTTCTACTAAACTTACTTTTCAAAAAGCTTTCTTTTCCCCTCAATGGAAGTACCTTATACATACCATTCTACATTGCTTGTGTTCAAAAACAACTGCATGGAATGAATTTTTAACCAATTTAGCATCAGCAGTTATTTGTTTAGCTATGGGACAAAAATTTAACTTTTCTAAATTAATTTTTGATGGTATGTTAAGGAACTTGGATCCTACTTCTAAGAAATTTTTAATGTATCCAAGGTTTTTACAACTGTTTTTAAATAACTAGATTGCTCTTGCAGAACCTTTTAATGATATTTATGTTACACTTGTACATACTAAAAAAGTTTTCACTAATATAAAAAGACAAAATAAAGATTTTTCAGGGAGAATAACTCTGATATTTGCATCTGGCGGTTGTACCTATGTAGTTGAGGGTAAAGGTTCAGGACAACCCTCTGAACCCCAACCACCATCTTCAACTGCTCCACCCTCTCAAGTTACTACTGTTGCAACACATCACCAAAAGACTCACAAACCTAGGAGAGCCAAAAGAGGTCAGGAAACTGAGATTCCTCAGTCTAGTGGTCCCCCTAATAAGGTTGGTAATGAGGTTGTCTATACATGAGAGGATGACAGAGTGGTTAGGGCTGCCACTACTGCTTCTAGCTTAGAGGCAGAACAGGAAAGTTGTAACATCCATAAGACCCGACCCACGACAACACTTAATGAACCATATCCTCGGGGACTTGGTTCAGGTAGTGGACCTAGGCGCCAAGATACCACATTGGGGGGGGGGGGGGGGCAGATGCTTAGAATGGGTTTGAGACTGCATCTAAAAAGTCTCATGACCCACCTCTCTTAGAAGGTAACACATCTGGAAGTGGGGAGGACAGTATAGAATATCAAGTTGATTTGACGGATTTTGTACCACCAACACCCTATGATTCACCTCTCTCAGTAGGTCACACACCTGGAAGTGATGAAGGTAGACCTAACTTTAAGGAATTGATAAATCTTTATACCCAATTGTCAAACAGAGTTCTTGCCTTGGAAAACTCAAAGACTGCTCAAGACTTGGTGATCCAAAAGCTAAAAAAGAGAGTCAAAAGATTGGAAAAGGCACTAAGGGCAAGAACTCTAGGGATGAAGCTCTTCAAGATTGGTACCTCCAGGAGAAAAGGTTTGGATAAGGAGAATGTATCCAAACAAGGGAGGAAAAGTGAAAAGACAAAGCCAATGTTTAATGATAGCGACTTTGATGTGCTTGATGATGCAATGGAGAATGTTAAAGGTGGTAGTATTGCTGAACAAATTACTATTGCTAGGGATACACTTAATACTGATAGTATTAATGTTAGTACTGTTGGACCTTTACATGTTAGTACTGTTGGACCTTCAAATGTTAGTACTGCTGGTCCTTCTGCAGGTACTGCTGGGGATATTTTTGAAGATGAGATGATAACTATTGCTGATACACTTGTGCCCATTAGGAGTGCAAGATCAAGGACAATCTCAGTAATAATTAGTAATGTTGAAGAAGAACCAAGGAGAGAAACACCAGTACCAATAGTACAAAGCTAAGACAAAGGTAAAGGAAAGATGGTGGAGCCTGAACCTACTCCAAAGAATCCAAGAAAGGCATAGATTCAGATGGATGAAGAGCTAGCTCAAAGGTTGTTTGAAGAAGAACAAGCACAGTTTGAGAAAGAGCAAAGGATTGCTAGGGAAAAAGTTGCAGAACAAGACGCTATGGATGCTGTATTGATTGAACAAATGGAAGATGTTTAAGCAAGAATGGATGCAGATGAATTACTAGCTGAAAGACTTCAACAAGAAGAAAGATAACAGTTCACTGTTGATGAGCAAGCTAGAATGTTGGTAGATTTGATTGCAGAAAGGAAGAAGTTCTTTGCTACACAGAGAGCTGAACAAATCAGAAACAAGCCACCAACCAGAGCTCAACTCAGGAACAAAATGGTAACTTATCTGAAACACATGGCCAATTACACTCACACTCAACTGAAGAGCAAGAGTTTTGAAGAAATTCAGAAGTTATATGAAAAGGAGCAGAAGTGGATTAATGATTTTATTTCTTTGGATTATAAGATGATTAAAGACAGTGGCAAGGAGGATGGTGACAGTCAAAAGCAAACAAAAAGTAGTAAGAAGAGACCAAGGAAGAATCATTAATGAGGAAAGTGGTTCAAGAGCAGAAAAACATAGGGATGTGGCTGAAAGAGAAGAGGCTTTAGAGCTCTGTTGGATTATAGTTCAGGGTGATGATATTGCTATGGATTTTGAATCTTTGTCTACCAAATATCCAACAATTGACTGAAAGACACACATTCTGACAGAGAACATGATGTATTATCAAATCATCCGAACAGATGGAAGTTCTAAAAATTACAAAATATTCAGTGGAATGCTTGATGACTTTGACAGAAAAGATGTGATAGATCTTTACAGGCGGGTATAACACCCCCATTTTGATATATATAGCAGCGAAAGCTAATCTAGGGTATTATTTCATAGTACAACATTCATAATCATAGAAAACGAATCGTAAAGAGACATTTTTGGAAAATTTAGTTATCATTCATTTATTCGTTAGATTTTTTACAAAAGAGAGGTCCCAAAATCTATATGAAAACATAAAGTTTGGAATGATAATAAGTTAGCCATCTTCAAGTGCCGTGACACTCCGTGCCATAAGATGCTCAGTTACCTGAGATAAACATGCTAAAAAGGTCAACACAATGGTTGAGTGAAATTCATAGGTTTACGGTAAACAGTTTGAATATAAGTCATCATAATAGTGGGATACGTTGTTATACACCCACAAGTGTAATAATTGCAATGAGTACAATTATTATAGAAAACAGTATTATTGCCCTAACTCAAGACACCGAGACCTTAAGATAATCAATAATCACAAAAAGTTGCCCTAACGGGTGCCTTTGCCAAACACCCACATAGTGATTCAAATGAAGTGCGTTTGGTTACCAGAAAGTATAGGTACACCAACGGGGAAGTTCAGTCCCAAATAGATCTATTCATAGCATTCACGCTTACTCCGAAAAGTAATTAACGGTTCATGATAGTGGGGTCTTAATGGAAAAAGTAAGGACTTAGGCAATAATATATCAGGATAGCATACAGTTGGAAAAACACCCGTATTCATGGTTTATAGCATGTATCCCCCTCGCGGGTGTATGAAGACATTAGAAGATTTAAAATGCGAGGCTATGAACGCACCTTAACAAGGGAAATCTGATTTGATGGCTAGAGTTATTTCAAGTGAAAGTTAACGGCTTCGTCACATAATACCTGGGTGGTAATATGTCAAGTTTTAGTATGATGGTTTATGTTTCAAAACTTTATAAAGTTTAACGTACTACTTTGATTTATTAATTTATGGAAATATTGTATCACTGTTCGGGCTATCATAATCCAGAGGCCATGTAGTATCGTTTGAGGAGTCAGGGCACTTTAAATCGTAAACCCAGCAAACTCGTCAAAACAAATACCCAAATGGAACCCCTCACATGAAATTCCCTAGTAACGTAATACGATAAGATTTTAAGTTTCTTCAAAAGCTAGTCGATGATAAATTACGTAAATATATAACGTAATTGTTTTTATAATGCGTCGATTAATGATTAATAACGATAAATGTGTCGGGTTTTAATAAAATTGAGTTTTATAATATTAATATATATTTTTATAATTTATATAACAATATTAGAATTTATATTTTTAAGAATACAAAAATGGCAATATACACGCTTGGTTTATAAACTTTTACAAGTTTAGTCCTTTATATATAAAGTATATATAATTTAAACCTTTAACTTTGAAACTTGGCAAGATAGGTCCTTATAGTTATAACTTTTATAAAAATGACATTTTCAGCCCCTCTAGTTATAAATTTCAGAAAGTTACAATATATACCCCTTGCATGGAAATGATTTACAAATCAAGTTCAAAAAGTCATGCAAGCTTATTTTAGGGTTCCAAATGAGTTATAGCTTTTTAGAATAAGCTAAAATAATATGTTCTAACGTAACAAAAGTTTAGAAAAAGAATTCATTAGCTAGAAGATCAAAACGGGTCGTTTTTAGGGTTTTAGTAAAAAATGCATGGGTTTGAGGATTCAAGGTTTTAACAAGAGTTTATATAGGATATAACAAGGCTAATGAAATTTCTAAAATAGATCATGAGCTTATTGAACAAGATTATAAGCTTACTAGAGCTAAAATGGGTCGAAATGGGGTTTTTGGGTTCGTACGCCTATATATGGATTCAAGACCTTCCTTTTCTTGATTTTTAGCTTCTATTATGATCTTAGGGACCTTCTACTTCTTCCTTGGCTTGGCTAGAGCTCCATTTGTGTTTGTGATGAAGATTTAAGGTGTGTTTGAAAGGGTTGCTTGGATTCGGCTTATATAGGGTTTGAAAGCCCTTGGTGCCCAAGCTTTCTTGGTGCCCAAGCTTTCTTGGTGTCTAAGGGTTGTATATTTAGGGTAATAACTAATGAAGTCTATTGGGTGAGTATTGTAAGCTAGAAATATAGCTATGCAAGGTATTGGAGGTTTAGGGGGGTTCGGCTACAAGAAGGTAACAAGGAGGTGACAATACTAACTTGAAGGACAAGGGTGGTGATGGAGGTGCTTGGTTGCTTGCTTGGTGACATGGTGGTGAGGTCATAGAGGTGCTAGAATGCTAGGTTGGTTTAAAAAGGGTCAAAAATAAAATAAGGAGGGTGTCGGGTTTGGTTTGGTTTTGGCTTAGGATTTAGGATTTTAATTCGAGTTAGGGTTAGGGTTTAGGATAGTTTAGGGTTTAGGATTAAGGTTTAGTATTTATATTAGGGTTTAGGATTAAGGTTTAAGGTTTAGTTTTAAGGTTTAGGGTTTAGTTTTAGGTTTAAAGTAAAATTAGGGTTTTCGGGTTTCGTTTAGGGTTTAGGGTTTTAAATTAGGGTTTTAGGATTAATTAGGGTTTAATTTTAAGGTTTAAAAGTCATGCATTAAGTGCTTGTACCTTGTGCTAAAGTGGTGGTAAAGTTTAAACATGGTTTAGGAGCTTAAATGACCTAATTAGGTTTTTAGGTATGATTAGCTTGTATATTGTGCTTTAGAAATTTGTAACTTGATTTAGGAGGGAAAAGATATTCAAATTTTGTGCATTGTACACTTATACACATGCTTTAGAGGCTTGCATATTCATTTTATATGTATACATTACATATAATTAAGGTTTAGATGTAAATGTTAACGTTTAATACTTGTTTTGAAATAACGTTTTAAAAAGTATGTTAAATGGAGAATGTACTTGGTAAAATGATATTAAGATATAGACTTGACATATTAGGATGTTTACATGATGTAAACATAGATAGAGATTGCATTGATAGAGGTTGCGTGAGCTCGTTTACTTTAGAGATGCAAGTTACGTTGCATAATGAGATAAAGCAAAAAATTTCCCTGTAAAAAGTTGGTATATATATAATAGATGGATATTACAGTGCATCTAATTTAATAGATAGATAATTACATTGATGAAAATTACAGGTTGTTATAGAATATTCATATGATGCTCTCATATAATGTCGTACCTAAGACACAATCCATTTTGTATTTAGATTATGCATGATAGGTAAAATGGATGTACTAATATTAGGGTAAAGAGCGTGAAAAAAAATCGATACTCATATTCTTCATCGAGCATATATAGCAATTATTTGCCATCAAGAAAAAATTTCTCTTCTCAAACATCACACATAGCAGTTATATCGATTTTTCTCTACGCCTCACACCAACATTAACACATTTACTTAACATACTTTGAATAAACTAATTACAAAAATGAAGAATGCCTCTGTAGTTATAAATAGGGTCTTTATGCATTTGCTCAAATATTAAATTGGCGGTTGCATGTTATGGCTCCTAGATCCTGCAATGCCATGATTACAATGCATCAGGTAACTGAATCGTCATAGCCATTTAGTTATTATCCAAATTAGATTTACAAAAAAGGTGTAGAAACTATTAACATAAAAATATGAATAAGTTAACATTGAATATTAGTGCAAAAGACGCATGAAAATGGGTAAAAAAGAAATAAATAGCGTACCTAAACAAATCGATTTAGTGTTTGCTCTGCACACACTCCTATTTAATTTTCAATCCCATTTGAGCCCTCCTGATCTACTTGACATATGCTCCTACTCATCTAATCCAAACATATAAAATTTGGTTAAAATTACAAAATTTATTTGACAAAGATTGTGATAACATATTTAGGGCACATTTAAGCGAACATCAAACATAAAAAAATGCATGAAAAAACGTTGTTTCAATAGCAATAATAATAAGCATAATTCCAAATGCAGGATGAAAAAGCATCCCATAAAACAATAAACACCATACATCAATAACTCAATTAACATGCCTCTGAAATCATCCGATGAATATGTCGATGTAGCACACTGGATGGTTCCCTTGGGTTCCATGACACCCTTTTAATCTGGGCATATTTTGTAATCGAGTCCTTCTCCAAGCATCATACACAAATTTATATCGACTTCTTCCACGCTCCTCATCGTAACACCGCCATTTTTAATCGACGTTTCCTTTATATCTGGGTCCAACATAAAGTAAATTATTAAGACATATAGTTTTTTGGATGGTAGATCTAAACTATTGGCCACAAAAATAAAACATGCACATGTGTGGTAGCAGCAGATTCATGGCTCATAAGTTTCCACCTGTGACGTGCATAGAAATCCAACAACGATAACATAAACGGAAATCTGAAAACATTGGTGCGGCTATAAGAACACACCTTTAATAAATTTTAAGACAGACAGGACAATTACATCAAATAATACAAACACTTAAAAAAATGAAAGAACATGCATATTCAACTATGTAAACACATTTTAAGCAACTACACATCGCCACAACAGTGATAACCACACAACGAATGCCAAATATTTACATACAAATTAGATAAACAAACCATTTGAGGTATAAAGCTTGGCGTAAATTACACAAAATATATGCAGCCAACAATCATGAACACATAATAAAACCGATTTGTTATGTATATTTCGATTTAAGTTTTTGAAAGCACAAAATGTTTGCATCCAACAATCACGACCATATAACAAAATCCAAATATATAAGAAGACCATGAATATCTATTACGCACTCTTAAATAAAAAGTCAACATCTTTACACAAAAAAATGAATTAATGAATCGTTAAACTTGAGATACAGTAACAGGAGCAGCTGGACGATGATAGCTATCGAACACCACCACACACCAACCACCATTTATTGTCGTCACCAAAAACCTGTAGCCAACATTATAGTAATTATTTCGGTAAATGCACAAACTTCGGAGAACAATAACATTCACATAACAATTCAAACACGTAAATGTGGTTCGACACCCACCATCTTTAACAAACTAATAGACAGATCATGCAAAACCAATACAACAACAAACTTCATAGCAATATATTTATATCCCAAAAACATATGGTTTGCAGTATTTGAAAGCATTATATTAGACAACCATCAATACCAATTACCAATCTTAAATTAAAAGTCAACATCTTTACGCACAAAAAATGAATAAATGAATTGTTAAACCTGAGATGCAGTAATAACACCAGCTCAACAATGAAAGCTACACACCACCACACACCAACCACTATTTATTGCCATCACCAACAAACCTGGCAGCCAACATTACAGTAATTGTATTTCATTTAAGGTAAACGCACAAACTTAAAAGAACAATAACATTCACATAACATGCAAACACACAAATGCAGTTCAAACACTGCCATCTTTAATAAACTAATCGACAACTCATGCAAAACCCGTAGAGTAACAAACTTCATAGCAAACTATTATAACCAAAAAACACACGATTTGCGCCGCTTAAAAAATGAGCATCATCCTAATCTTTTACACAGTCCAAATAGATAAAAATAAATAAAAACATCATTACGCTCCCAAAATACACAGTTTGCAGAACTTCGGCAGTCATGACGACAACTAATAAAGATAAATCGAAACATCATTACTCCCCAAAGAAACATGGTTCACGACACTTTAAAAAATTGGCAATCATGAAAGCGGCTCACACACATTTCACAAAATCACATGACCAAGGATAATACAAACCGTATAAAATCAATGAAGCAAAGCACAACTTGTAGCATATAACACAAAATCAGCACTTATAAACACATAGCACACGACAAAACTTAACACTTATAAACACATACCATATTACCCTATTATACATTATTTACCACAAAACATAAGCAAACAAACATACTTATCTAGAAATACACTAATTACACATAAACTAAAGAAAGAAATATACCATACGTTAACCACAACGATTGTTAAACCACCAAAACCACTAAACATAAATCACTCCTTCAATCAGTGTGCAAGAAAACAATGAGGGTTACTTGTGTTTTGATACTGTGTAGAGGGTAGCATGTGTTTTGATAGTGTGTAGATGGTGTGTGGGTGTTTTGATAGTGTGTAGATATGAGAGACAGTCTATGCATAAGAAACGGATGTCTCAAATTAGACACGTATCGTCTGATTTATACCAACTACTCCTGGCTAGTTTATGTCAAACACTTTCAGACGTCGGTGCTTTGTTTGTAACGAAAACGGGTCAACCCAAAAAGAGACCTAACATGCTAAGAAAAGTAATGGCCCAACTAAGAATTTATTAAACTAAACGACCTCATTAAACACAAAACAACGTCATTAATGGCAAAACGGCGTCGTCCGCACGCCTAATGTATAACAAAGTAATCTATGCGACATTAGTTGGTGACAGTAAAGAGACGCACATTTTCAAAAACCAATAAACCACTACCACTTCAATTTAGGCACACTAGTAATCATATTTTAATTTAGGCCTCTGAATCATTTCAAAATTTGTTACAATATTCTGTGATACACCGGAAAGTTTTATGTTGTTCGCCGGAAACACCCTTCTTTGTCCTCCATTGAAGTTACGAATTAGTTCATAAAACGAACTCAAGATGGGAAAACTTGTAGTTGTTCAGCTAGTAATCTTGATAATATCTACTTATACTATATGAGGCAGTAAATACAGTAATTCATATAAACTTTGAACTAGCATCTTTTCTATTAATACTTAGGTCTTAGGACGATCAAGCTATTATTTGTTGCATTTGAAAACAACAACATGCGTGTGTAGATGGTTTTGGTATATCATTGAACCAGGGAAGAGTTAAATAAGATTCAACGCTAACTTATAAAGGAAGGTTTACAACTCATGCATGGTAACGTACCCCACGAATGGATTTCTCAACAACTCATCCCGCGTACTCTACTAATAATTCACATTCATTGTTCAACTTATTAGTAAGAGCTAATTAAATTTAACACACACACACACACGGGGGTTCTGACTTGATTAAAGTATCTAAATATGCATTATGGTTGTTCACCGGTAGTTTTCATGAATAGCGAATGTGGTCAAGATATCAATAGTATATATTCATGCCTAATGACTCCAATGATATTTAATTTGGCTAAATCTAACAAGCCAAAGAAGATTTTTAACCGTTTAAGATATTTTTTCTTTCTTTGAATGTAACGTGCCTCATATTTTTGTCTAAACCTGTACCCTGCAAATGTTCTACTTACTATTTAATGACTCCATAATCACTTCATTTTAAGACTCCATTTAACGGTTTAGCTATAGAGGGCCGGCTTAAGTAGACCTTAGTTTCGAAGAAGGGATGACTTTTCAACTTAATTTCAGAATCCATATAAGCTAATTATATGTACCACATAGATGTTGGACAGATTAATGTCTTAGACGCCAAAAGGAATAAAAAGCCTGTAAAGTTTCTGGTTTGGGCCGCAGGCCAACAAACCCAATATGCAGGACCCAAATATGTCAGTTTTATTTAGGAAAAGATACGACTATTATTAGAATAGGGTTATAACTTTTACTTTTTAATGAACCGTGTATCCTTCACAGAGGCACCGATTTGTTCATGTATTATAAATAGAATGGATATCTGCTGTAAAAGGGATGTTTCCAAGGTCCTGAAAACAGATGTAAACACAATATGTTGTTTAAGATATATACAATCATTCCTTGTCAATCTTGTTTCAATTCGATCCTGTGGAAATTCATATAAACCTGTGAAATCATTGGCATCAGAGCTATGGTTGCAAGATTACAAGAAGTTGATTCAACTTTGATCATGAAGATCAAAAGACTTAGAAAGGAAGAGACACCAAGGATTGTTGGCGACGATAGTCCACGATCAGAACCAACGGAAGTTGCAGATAGCAACAACTTCAAACCACGAAGAGATTGAAGGGCAAACGTTTTACACCAAACGTTATTGGTGGGACAAAACTTCGCTGAAGACAACGAAGGGAAAGGAAGGAAGGCGCTGAAAGTTCTCTTTGTGATTGCTATTGACGCGACACAGGAATAGGAGAAGGACCCCATCGCATATTGGATCTAGAAAATGTTGCGGGTGAAAAGGCTTTGTGGAAAAGAACCGGTTCGAGAAGGAAAAGACACAAAGTGGTAGAAACGTTGTTGTGGTAAGGATAATATACATATACGCGGAACAGGCATACAAGTGAGTACTCAAGAAAAGATTTGGTGTGTCGGGACGACACAAGAACAACAACAACGAGAGCATAAACAATTGGAAAGTTTGGGGTTTCGGTAACAAGACAGAAAATCAGAAACAAAGGAGTTTTGGGGTTCGGTGTGGTTTACCAAGACGTTGTACCAAGTAGTGGAGTAGGAAGTTTTGTGATTTTTGAATAAGAAATCAAAAACAACACACAAGGTTAACAACAACAACAAAGCAGAAACAAGGGATTGCTTGTTTCGGTGTAACGAGAACAGAAACTAGGGATAGTTAGTTTCGGTGGAAGAAAATCAGAAGCAAAGGTTTGTTTGTTTCGGTGTAACAGAAAATCAGAAAACAAAGGATTGTTTGTTTTCGGTGTAACAAAATCAGAAACACTTTTCTAGTGTGTTTCGGTGTAGTGTACCGAAGTTGGTACCGAAATTGTGCTAAGGGCATGAAGGATCACAAGATGTGTTGGGAAAATTATCACCGGTTATTAGGGTAATCAAGATTGATCTGTTGGGATTATACAAGTTCGTGGATGACTTGGGTGGATATATGAATGTTTCATTGGATAATAAATGGAACTAACGAAAGAAACGAAATAGCAAAAGTTTCTAGGAATGGCAACACATGATGAGAATCAAAGTAAGCAGATCAAGGAATGTTACAAAAGTACAATGGAAATGGCGAAAAGATACTATGAGGAGCAACAAGACAAGCAAGAAAAGCCAGAAGATTTGGTGGGAAAGGCAGCGAACTGCCGGGATAAAAAGACCCAGGCCTATGCGGATATAATTGCTGAAATAGGGGACTCGCTAGATGGAACTCAAGGAAGGATTGCGCAGGATGATGGTCAAGGGTGAAGGTAGCAACTCGGTTTGGACAACAGACAACAACGAAAAAAGATACACACAAGCTTTATTGAAGAATATCAAAGCTCAAGACAAAGAAACTTAGAAAAGAAGATTTTGGCATCACGACATTAGGGAGGAACTGTTGGACAGATTAATGTCTTAGACGCCAAACAGGAATAAAAAGCTGTAAAGTTTCTGGTTTGGGCCGCAGGCCAACAAACCCAATACAGGACCCGAAATATGTCCAGTTTATTATAGTGAAAAGTATACGAACTATAAGTTTTAGAATAGGTTATAACTTTTAACTTTTATTGAACAGGTGTTATCCCGTTCACAACGGCACCGATTGATTCATGTATTATAACTAGAATAGGAAGTTCTGCTAACAGGGAGAGTGTCATTCTGGAAAAAACATGTATCACACAGATATGTTGTTTAGTAAATACGAATCATTCTTGTCAATCTTGTTTCAATTCGATCATGTGGAAATTCATATAAACCTGTGAAATCAATAGATAAGGACTAGAGAATTTTAAGCTGTGCAATTTGCATAGCTCACAGTTAGTTGTATTTTAGTTACTTTTATAAGGAATTCTCAGATTTAATCTTGACTTTTTATTAACTAATTGGATCGCTAAGCGTCAAAATCAAGTGATCTGATTGGTTCAATTTTTTTCTTAATAAAATCGATTTGGCAAAAAAAAAAACTCCGAAATTATGTAATTCTTTTATTATATAAAAGATTTAAATCTAAATAAAATTTGGTGATGTTCTATATTTAGTTACACATGTCAACTTTTTAACTGTATAAATGTCAAATTTTTAAAAGATTAGGTCTTTGGTTGATT
>BQNB010034342.1:0-51674 GCA_026074375.1 Tanacetum coccineum
GTTTCTACATATCTAAATGTCCTAAAACTAGAGAGAAAGTATGTGTAAAAGGGGTGAAAAGTGTGTTTTGTGTGATGAAAAACGGAGTGGAAAAACTCCTTTATTTATACAAAAAGCAGAATGGCACTGGCGACACTATAGCAATGGCACCGGCTAGAAAACCCAATGGAACCAGCGGATCTGGCCTACAGTAAACAAATCCAAATTTTGATTTGCAAAATCTTAAAAGATCTTATGTAATCTTGGAGAGATTTTTTTTCAGATTTAGATGATGTAATGCATGATGTAAAAAGTCATTTTCTATTCTACTTTCCTAAAGTAAAAAAGTAACTTGTATATTTAAAGTGTAAGTAAACTTTTGTAAAGTAAAATGTCTAGTTGAGTGCTTGTCAAAATAAATGTTTACTTGTTTAAATAAAATACTTATAGATGCAAATGTGAAATGACGTTTGATCATAATGCAACATAACAAACATGTATGAACCTGTGTTGTAACATACGAGGATTCGAGACGTCGAGAGTTATCGATGTATGTTGAGACAAAATATGATGACGAGTAACTTGTACATTTTACGTTATGTATTACAAGTTACATGTTTGTCATTATCAAAACAAAAGAGAATATGTAGATTAAATATCGTAATATTTTCACTAACAATGGGGATGAAATGTGCTGATTTGGTAAGGCGGTCTACAATGACCCAAATTGTGTCATGTCCGCTTGATGTTTTGGGTAGTTTTGTAACGAAGTCCATCGTTATTCTTTCCCATTTCCATGTAGGAATCTCTGGTTGTATCAGTAAGCCGGATGGCTTCTGACATTCTGCTTTAACTCTAGAGCATGTTAAACACTTGCCAACATATTCAGCGATGATTGCCTTCATGTTAGGCCACCAATAGAGTTTCTTTAGATCCTGATACATCTTGTCAGAACCTGGGTGAATGGAATACTTCGATTTATGGGATTCATGCATGATCAAGTCCCTCAAATTACCAAAGAGTGGTAACCAGCTTCGGTTCTTGATACAACGAGTTCCATCAGGACGTACTTCAAATGCTTTGTCCATTCCTCGTAGGTTCTCAGCTTTGATGTTCTCTTCTTTGATTGCCTCAGTTTGGGCTTCGAGGATTTGTGATGGTAATTTTGGGTGAAGGGTCATGACTAATGCCCTCACTCAGAGTGGTTTGATTCGTTCCTTCCGGCTTAAGGCATCTGCTACAACATTTGCCTTTCCAAGATGGTAGCGAATCTCACAATCGTAATCTGCGAGTAATTCTAACCAACGACGTTGTCTCATGTTCAACTCTTTCTGATCAAGGATATGCTGAAGACTTTTATGATTAGTCAACACAGTATACTTTGTGCCATACAGATAGTGTCTCCAAATTTTAAGAGCTGACACAACAACTCCTAATTCAAGGTCATGTGTGGTATAGTTCTCTTCATGAGGCTTGAGTTGTCGGGATGCATATGCAATAACTTTTTCTCTTTGCATTAACACGACTCCCAGACCTTGATGTGATGCATCACAGTAAACAACAAAGTCATCGTTTCCTTCTGGTAATGCTAAGATTGGAGCTTCACATAGCTTTTGTTTTAGTAGTTGGAAGGCTGACTCTTGGTCTTCTCCCCAGATATACTTCTTGTTTTTCTGGGTTAATTTTGTCAAAGACTTTGCAATCTTTGAAAAATCTTTGATAAATCTCCGATAGTAGCCGACGAGTCCTAAGAATTGGCGTATTTCTGTATGTGTAGTAGGAGATGCCCAATTCTTAACTGCTTCAATCTTGGTGGGGTCAACGTGAATTCCTTGACTGTCAATCACGTGCCCGAGAAATTGCACGATACTAATCCAGAAATCACATTTGGAAAACTTGGCATACAATTTCTCCTTTTTGAGTAATTCCAATATTATTCTTAGATGATATGCGTGTTATTCTTTGTTACGGGAGTAGATAAGAATATCATCGGTGAATACTATCACAAATTTATCCATGTATGGTTTACATACACGGTTCATGAGATCCATGAACACAACAGGCGCGTTAATGAAACCAAATGGCATTACATGGAATTCATAGTGTCCGTACCGCGTTCTGAAAGCAGTCTTGGGAATATCTTTATCCCTGACTCTTAGTGGGTGATAGCCTGATCTTAAGTCAATCTTCGAGTAAACACTCGAACCTTAAAGTTGGTCGAATAAATCATCGATTCTGAGTAATGGGTAACGATTCTTTACGATGAGTTTATTCAGCTCCCAGTAATCGATACACATTTTGAAAGATCCGTCTTTCTTTTTAACAAATAAGACAGGAGCTCCCCAAGGTGAAGTACTTGGTCGGATAAAACCTTAGTCTGCTAACTCTTGTAGTTGGTTTGATAGTTCCTGCATTTCTGAAGGAGCTAATCTGTAGGGCGATCGGGCTACTGGTGACACTCTTGGAATTAAGTTGATTTGAAATTCTACTTGGCTAACTGGAGGAAGGCCAGGTAGATTTTCAGGAAAAACTTCTAGAAATTCTCTAACTACTAGTATATCATCTAGTCATTTTTTGTCTGACTTCTTATCTATTACTTGGGCTACGAAAACTTGATATCCTATGGATATATACCTTTCAGTTTTTATACAGGATATGAGGCTTAGTCAGGTTTTACTTTGATCACCTCGTATGATCAAAGTTTCATCGTCGATTGGGATGTGGACGACTTTCTCGTCATAGATAATTCTAGAATGATAATTGGATAACCAATCCATACCAATGACGACGTCAAAACTACCGAGTTTAATCGACATGAGATCAATGTCGAAAGGTTGGTTTAACGAGATCAGAGTGCAACCCTGGATAACGGTATTAGTACCTACTAGGTTTCCATCGGCCATTTCAATGTCATAAGTGGTATCTAGTGTCCGATATGGCCAATTTTCATCCGTAACCGAGTTGGCTGATTTAGTCAATTTTTGTCCGATTCGGCCTATTTATGCCCGATTTCACCGATTTTTATCCGATTAATCGTTATGTTGACGATTTTTAACCAAAACGATATGTAAGGCCAAATTATTGAAATCGAGGGCGGTTAATCCCGCCGCCTAGCGCCAATGCCGCCGATTAATCAGACCAGCCTAGGCCAATTATGCAACACTGCATAAAACAGAAACCGAGTAAATTGCATCACCCTGTATTAAGTCATAAAAACTTGTCTACATATGTTACATGAGTCAAAATAGACAATGTCCATTATTCTTATATTCCACACATCCAGTGGTTGGATTCTAACAAAAGCTATAAATGATAAGCATCTAGTCTAATAGTCTGGTGGTCCTCCCTTGTGGTTCTTGAGCTCATGGATCTTGTCCAGAAGACTCTTCATATCTGATCGGTAGGGAACCTGGATATCCTCGATGAGTATCTCTAAAGTAGAAGTCCTGATGTGAGCAAGAACAATCTCGTCGTCATGCCCGATTTGCTCTCTCTGAAATCCATAAATCTGGGTACGGGTTTATTGAAGTTCGGTTTCTAGTTGGTCAAAATCTCGTTGTATGATGACTCGACCATTACCAAGACCTTCTATCTTATCTTCCATGTGCTCAATGCGCTCAAGAGGGAGCTCATCTAAGTGATTCAAAATAGTCTCGATATATTCCTCATGACGCTCTAGATGCGTCTTATGAGAACTCTCTCCCATCTCAAATACCTGAGGTGGGGCAGAAAAATTAGTAGAGGAGGATGATAGGAAACGAGCTCATTTCTGAGGTGGCAAAATCTCCTTGGGAAGAAAGAAATCTCAAGGATCAAATAGTGGTGATGGTCATAAACACTGCAAGATGGAGCAAAACCATTGTGGGATACAATATGAGCACATGGTGAGGAATAGGTGATTCTTTATTTAGTAACATCATAACTTGCCATGACCTTCATAATGTGATCATCAGTGTAAGTTAAAATGGCTAGTGAGGCTAAAAGATCCTTAGATAAATCCTTTGAAAGATCAGAAAAGGTATTTCTTGGTGAAGCTGGGGAATAGTCCGGTGAAGCCTGGGTATAGTCAAGAGTATTCATAGAGGAAAAAGCATCCTCAATATAGGAATTAGATAGGACAAAAATAGGGTGGGTGGATGAAGACATAATTCTATAACAACCCAGTGGAAAATAACATAAGTTATTTATATAATAGTTATGTATCTTTACATACTATTCAGGAAATGTAGTGGCACGAAGGACTTTCTTGGATGGAAAAAGTAGTTATAGTTTAGGTTTTAACCTTGTTCTCTATAACCGAGGCTCTTGATACCAATCTGTAACACCCCCTTAATTGACATATAGCAGCGAAAGCTAAAGTGGGGTATTACTTCATGAATCAACAGTCATAATCATAGAAAATGACTCAAAAGAGACGTTTTGGAAAAATTAGTTATCCTTCAATATTATTTCAGAGTTTTACAAAAGGAGGTCCCAAAATACATATGAAAACATAGAGTTTGAATGATAACAAGTTGGACGTCCCCAAGTACAACGCCACTATGTGCCATAGGTTGCTCAATTACCTGAGATAAACATGCTAAAAGGGTCAACACAACGGTTGAGTGAAATTCACAGCGTTTGAAATGTAATAACTGAATACAAGTCATTATAAGTGGTAATAATTATACAACTACAATTATCATGGAAAACAATATCATATTATTGCACTAAGCTCATGACACCAAAACCTTAAGATATTCACAAGTTATTGCCCTAGCGGATGCTTTGCCAAACACCTGGAGTTCCTCAAATGAAATGCGTCCGTATGGTAGTGCGTTGTTATCTACCCGAACGGGGAAGTTCATTCGCAATAGATCTATTCATGGCATTCACGCTTACTTAACCAATACGTTCGGTTACAAGTAATTAACGATTCACGATAGTGGGGCCTTATGGCAAACGAAGGTACTTAGGCAATAATATATTAGGATAGCATACAGTTGAAAATACTCGTATTCATGGTTTATAGCATGTATCTCCCTACGGGATTTAGAAAACATGTAAAGTTGGGACTATGAACTCACCTTGATAAGGTAGTTGATTGATTTGAAATTTAATTCAAATGGGAGTAAACAGCCTCGTCACACAACTTGGGGTAATATGTCAAGTATTAGTTTGATTGTTTTAAAACTTTACTTCATAAAGTTTAACGTAAATGATTTTAATTTGTGAAAATATCGTATCACTGTTCGGGCTATCATAATCCAGAGGTCATGTAGTAAACGTTTGAGGAGCTAGGAGACTTTAAATCGTAAATCCAGCAACTCGTCAAAACGTCTACCCAAATGAAATCCCCTCACATGAAATTCCCTAGTAACGGGATACGTTATAGATTAAATGATAAGATTTTATCTTTTTAAGTTTCTTCAAAAGCTAGTAGATGATCAATTATGTTATATATATAACATAATTATTTTATAGTGTTTCGATCGACGAATGATAACGACAAATGTGTCAGGTTTTAATAAAATCGAGTCTTATAAAATTTAAATATATTTTTATAATTAATATAAAAATATTACATTTTATACCTTTAAAAATACAAAAATGACAATATATACCCTTGGTATATATATTAGTTTACAATTTAATCCCTTTATATATGATTTTAAAACATTTAACCCTTAACTTTCAGGTATGGCAAAACAAACCCCTGAAGTTTAACTTTAGGATAATTATATTTTTGGACCATAAAGTTTATAAGTTTCAAATGTTACAATATATACCCCTTTGCATGAAAACATTTGCGAATTAAGTCCAAAATTCATAATAGTTGTATTTTTCAATCTCAAAAGTATTTTGTAGGTTATAGCTTATTACTATAAGCTAAAATAAGTTGGATTTACAAGCTTTAACAAGCTTTTAGCTTGTAAAAAGAGCTTACGAGCTCGATACTCCAAAAAGGGTAAGTTTAGTTTAGAATTATTAACCCGATGGGTTAGAGCTTTTAGGATTAGTTTCTAAGTTTATAAAAGTGACATATGAGCTTATAGAAATAGCTTTTTGAACCAGCTTGTGGCTTTGAGCTTATAAAGTTTTCAAAAGAAGGTTTTTAGGGTTTTAAGGCATGCGTTTGGTTTAGGAAAACCAATCGTGTGGTTTGTGGTTCAAGGGCTTATACAAGAAGCTTAGTCATGATCTAATAGAGCTTATTAAGGATCTAAAACAAGACAAGAGTTTATAGAACAAGGTGAAGACTTACTAGAGTTTGAAATGGGTTAAAATTGCTTATTATGATTCAAAAACTTGAAGATGAATTCAAGAACTCATTTGATATTATACTTTGGATTCTCTAGTGGCTTAAACTTCTTCTCTTTCTCTTCTTTGGCTTGAAATATGTCAAGAGTAAGTGAGTATTTTTGATAAAGTTGTGTGTTTGTGAATGTGTGTATGTTTCGTGTATATATAGGCCAAGGAAGAGAGTGGTGGCCAAGTTAAGTGGAAGTAGGTGCCAAGTATAGGTTGAAGTTTTTTTGCAAGGGAATATCTAGGGGTGAGTATTAGAGCTAGGATGTAGCTTAGTAAGGTGTAGGGAGGTGGTGATGGTTCGGTTTATCAAGGTGGTGACAAGGAAGTTACTTGGAGTCCAAGGTGGTGACAAAGGTGTATGGGTGGTTACTTGGTGGTGACAAGTAGGTAGATCATGGTGGTGAAAGGATGGTTGCTTAATTTAAAATTGGTTTCGAAACTAATTAGAGGTAATTCCGTGCATTAGGGTTTTCGGGTTAGGGTTTATGGTTTAAATCGAGCTAGGGTTTAAGTTTAGGAAGGGAAAATGTTTAAATGTTGTGCTATAAGTTTTTGTAACTTGTGTTGAAAAGGTTGTATGAAATCTTGAAGGAAAATAGAGGGAAATGGCAATTTGAATATTCGTGCATTATTGACTTGTATTCTAAGCTTAATGGTGTTATTCTAAGGTTTAGGAGGGAAAATGTAATTCAAATTTTGTGCATTGATCACTTGTTCACATGCCTTGAAAGCTTGTACATTTATTTTGTATGTAAACATTACATATAGTTAGGGTTTTGTTATAAACGTTAACGTTTAAAGTCCATTTTGATATAATGTTTTGAATTGTACGTTAAATAGATAGCGTATGGTAAAATGAAGTTTAAAACACATTGCTTGACATATTATAACGTTTACTTGCTATAAACGTTGATGAAATTGGCATTTGTAGGTTGCGTGAGCTCGTTTACTTTTGTAATGTAAGTTACGTTACATTATGGATGGAATAAAGCAAAAATCTTTTCATGAAAATGGTTGCATCTAATTTAATAGATGGATAATTACACTGAAGAAAATTGCATCTAATTTAATAGATGGATAATTGCATAGATGAAAATTGTGGGTTGTTATATTTATAGTCCAAACGGACCCACAAACACTCGTAAACACTAAATTAGATTCCAATCAGCATCTACATTTTATAAAAAGTTTGCAAGAAATTTTATATATAAGTTGTCAAGTTTTAATGAAGATTTACTCACTCATATTACACTTTTAAGCTTCGAAACTCGCATTTCTTAGGCAAAATATTATTCCGAGCAATATTTTAATTTTATACTTAAGTCGGTTCAGACCCGAAACTCTCAAACATACGAATTAAATTCAGATCAGACTACATTTTTCAGAAAGCTGTCAAAATAATAATAGTGTCGGTAAACTTTAAAAATTCACATCTTCTTTGTTTTACGTTCGTTTTTCGAGTTCTTTATATCCACAGAATCGTATTACGATGTACTATCATACTTTTAAGGTTTTAACTTGTCTTGAAACTCCTGTCTTATTGAATAAATCCGACAGTCCATAATGTATATCGTTATATATAAAAATATATATTATATATATAATATATATATATATATAATGTGGTGTGTGTGTGTGTGTGTGTGGGTTGTGTGTGTGTGTGTGCTGTTTTAAAACTCATGTTTTTTTTACTAATATTTTTACAACTACAAGTCCATCAATTTTACCATTACACCATCCCTTGTATAAAATAATATACACTAAACCTAGTACCATAAAATTAATTAACAACTAGTTTATACAAATTAACTAGTTCATGTAATAATACAAAAATAATATTTTTAGTATTCTAACATGTTTGTAAAATATTTTCATCCATATGTAAATATTTACTTGTTTATATAAATTTTGGTTTTCTTGTAAACTTGATAAAATATAAAACTAAGTGGTGATTTAACTTGATAATTAAGATGTTCATGTATAGAAAAATAGAATGGAAGTATAAGGAAAATGTATGAACCTTGAGTGAATGGTGATGATGAAATGAACACAATCTAAACCTAAATCAAACCCAAATGTTTGTTAACTAACTTAAACCCTTAGAATACTTGTAAATCCTTGCTAGAAAATAAAAACTCCAACTTCTTAGTGGTGCTTGTGGATGGCCGATTATAAGAGAGAAAGTTTTTTGTGTGTTTTTGCTTTGTGAGGAAGTGCTAAGACTTCTAACCCCTTTAAAGGCATTGTTAATACATTATACTAACAAGCTAGTGACAAACTATGACCAGACCAAGCATTTGGCATGCTTAAATGTTGCTGTGCCATGTAGTTTTGGAGCAAGGATAAAAAAAAGCATTTGGTGGCTTATACCCAAGAGTTTACTGGCTTAATTATTGGAACCCTTGGTAAGCAATAAGAAAAATAAGCCAAAAGCAAAGTATAGTGGGGATTTCTATGTATATAATTACGAGGGTAACATTACAGTTTGTGAATATGGGTAAGTATTTTATAAATTTTTGGTATTGGTCTATAATTGTGGGTATTTATTTTATGTGTAGATAGATATAAATTTTTTACATGCATGCAAAAAAGGTTCTAAAAAACGTTCTTAACGAGTAAACGATTTACGTAAATAAATAAAATAAAATCATTAAAATTTATGAAATTTATCTTTGTAAAAATAATATAACACTTATTTGACGTAAACTTGTATTTGTATGATGTTTGTTTACGTTGATTGTTAATTTTTAGTTTACGCGATTTAACTAAACGGTTAAAATTAAAAGTAAACGCGTAAAAGTCTAAAATAAATAATTGAGGGTTGTGTAGTCGTAAAATGACCTGAAATGATGAATTGTCACAGATTAGCATATATATTTAAACCATATTTAACCTTACAATCTAGCACATAGTCATTTAGCTTAGCAGGCAACTTAAAAGATCTTGAAGATCTTCTTTGACTAACTTTCTTTGCTGATTTTCAAAAACATTTTGGAAAACAAGAACCTATATACTTGTACCAACATTGCCCTCAAATTGATTTTCTTCACCTACTGGAGTTGTAGTATGTAAACCATCATGTACAGAATGGCGAATGATTGAATCATGACGTGAGTTTGGTATATGTTCATCAAACCTAGGTTGAATCAAATCATCACCATAACATGGTTGATGAACACTACCTTCTCTAAATACAGGTGTTCCTTCCTCATCATCATTGGGACTAGAATTAAGAGTTTTAGATGCTATATTAGACTAACAAAATCAAAGAAATTCAACTTTGTAACTTCCTTTTCATTTTCAACAAATGTCTTAGAAGACTTATCCATTTTGTGTGAAAACACTGTTTCATAAAATTTCACATCTCTAGAGTATAAAATGTTTCAATTTTTAAGATTAAACAATTTATAAGCTTTTTTCCACTAGCATACCCAGTTAAAAGACACTTTCATATCTACTAAAAACCTTATCAGACCCTTTCACAACAACAACATAACACAAACATCCAAAACTCCTCAAATGAGAAAGGTTAGGTTCCCTACCATATACTAAGAAAAAAAAAGGAGATTTTCCATTCAAAACAAAGGAAGGAAGCCTGTTGATCAGATAAAAAATAGTTAAAACACATTCAGACCAAAACATAAGAGGAATCCCCCCTAAAACATAAGGCTTCTAGCAACATTCAAAAGATGTCCATGTTTTCTTTCAGCTATACCATTCTGTTGTGATGTATATACACAAGTATTTTGATGTAAATACCCATTGTATCAAAAAAAATCACTCATTCCATGATTAGTAAATTCAATACCATTATCAGACCTAACAACCTTTATTTTTTTAAACGGAGTTAAACCATATTATAGAAATTAACAAACATTTAAAAAACTTCATATTTAGACTTAAGCATATACACCCAAAAAACCCTACTATAATCATTAAAAATAGTTAGGAAGTATCTAAAACCATCCCTGTTAATCACTTTATAAAGACCCCAGACATCAAGATGAATCAGTTGACCAAAAAAGTGGTTTATGTTTTTCACTTAATGGAAAAGATTCCTTGGTTTACTTAACCTATTGGCAAACTTCACAAGGAATTTCATGTTTAATATGATTCAAATTCAAAGTTCCTTTTAACAAATTTAATACTTGGTCCCAGCCTATTATGCCAAACATCTTTAGAAACATGACAAGTAAAAAAAAACTATCAAAAAAAAAAAAGAAACTCACTATTGACCAAACATAATCAGACATATGTATACTCCTAACAAACAAATTTAAACACAGTGTGGTATACTCTATAACATAACACGGTCGATTTCTTTGGATTGGGCTAGTTTCTAGAGATAAACACTGAGAGAGAGTTTTCCTAGATAGAGAAAATGTGTTTTTCTATAAAATAGTAAATGACAGCATGCCTCTTCCAAAGTTGGAAGTGAGGCTTAAAAAGTACATTATCAATATAACTGTAGTTCTGTAGTACCCGACTTTAGGCTTAATACCGAAAATCATACTATTAACTATTAAACTACGAGCTATAATAAACAAAAAATACACTGGGTGACCGAGTCTTTTTTCCTAATATCTAACAATCTCCCCCTAAGGGAGGACACTTCTGACACACGCCCTGAGAATTTACCAAACTTAATCACTTCAGTCTTTAGCCTCCGTAGACATTTGATTCTTATACAATTTGGGATATTGAGCTTTGATTCACTAAGACATGACTTTGATTGTGATGTTGAGTCTTTCTTGAGATCATCGCCCAAACATAATCATTCACATCGTGTAATGGATCGCCATCATTGTGCACTTGTTAAGAAATACATGTATGTAGATTTGCGGAAGCTCTTGACACAACCTTATGAGGTCTTTCATAACTTCATAACAAGTGTAGGTCGTGTCTGAGCATTCGGTTATTCACTTGATATCTGAGGAGCTGCGAATTTCCATCTCCATCTTTTAGATATCCTTATATGAAACAGTTTAGTAATAAAGAGAAAATTGATTTGAAAAGTCAGTCTAAGTGTTTCTTATGAAAATATTTTGTAACACTTCGAAAGATTTGATTGTTTATCAAATGATCAATAACCGTCAATTCTTATACTGAAACAAGTTTGATTCACACAGAATCGCACCCCATCTCGTTTCTTTCTAAGTGCCACACGTTTTGATTCTTGTAGAATCGCACAGTCACCTACCTAGAGCTTGTTTTTGATGTTTGGCATCTAGCAATGAATTCCATCTTCATAGTGAAAAACCATCATTTCACCCACGGATGTTACTGGCAATATCACAAGGATAATGCGTGAGGAACCTTATGATAGACTTGTTTCCTTACAGTGAGTGAAAGACAAGAGAATTGGATACGTGTCCTAACGTTATTAATTGACGATCTCTTTCTCTAGACACCATAGTGCATTTTGGTCCTAGTAATCGTAGCTGGAGCTAATTTTGCCAACCTGTTCAATATTAAACTCGGAGTGAGAAAGTTCAATAGATAACGTTTTTAGTCTCCGAGAGAATTAGAAACAGAAATCTTTTGAAGATTCTGATAGTCCGCTAAGAGGGTTGTGCATTGCATCACTGGGTCCATGATGTCGAATCTTCAATGTCAGCAATCATCTCAGTGATTCCTGCACGGCATATAAATAACTCGGTTTTCTTTCTCTGCCTAAGTGGAATGAGGCTCTTTCTTACAACCCTTTATCTTTAAAATTCCTTTTTTAAATTCATTCAACCCATAAACCAATTGAAAATTCAAATTAAGGTACTTATGATATAAATATCAAAGCGTTTAAGTACCTCTATCCGTTTTTGGATATTTTTTGAAACCTCTCCCATCAAAAGGTGCTTCGGTATTCGCAATTAATTAGCATGTTTGGGCCAGAAAATATGAATTCCCTAAAACACTGTTATTATTATACACACTATTATAACTCACATTTTTCTCCCCTTAATCAAAAATTAAACGCCTTTGACATTTTGATATCAAGTTGATTTAAATATGGTTATAAAAAAATTTAGGAAGAAAATGTGTGGCCTTAAATCACAGTCGTTGAAAGAGATATATAACTGCTTTTCCCCTCAGATCGATGAGGATATAAATTACACCTGCACTAATCCATCAAAAGATTAACTACTTACTAATGTACAATGTAATTATTCACAATAATGAAATAAAAATGACTTATGTATTGTAACGACGATGTCTCACGTGTTCTGTTGACAGCCTGTAGTCATTTTCTTATTCTGTCCTCCAACAAAGCCCTTTCTAGACTTCGAAAGAACCTCCTGATAAGTATACTTTTCTCGATTTCAGTGATGAAGTCTTTGCCTTCTCTCTTGTCATCCCTGACCACTTTCCTAGACCATCCATGGTCCCTTATTGTACTCGAACAGATGAAATTCTTTAACCATGTTGGTCTAGTTTATCCATTACTCTTTTCAACGGCCCATCACTAAATTTGTGTATCTCATTCAGCTCATCACCTTTCTCTTTGACATTTCTGTCTCTTGAAGACAACGGCACATGGCTTAGTACAATCTTGTATCTTCTTTGAAGTAATATGTTCTGCTGCATCCCAATTTGTGACGTTCAAGATTTGAACTTATGTTTTGATAACTTTGAATCCCAAGCCTTAAGTCTCCCATACGATTTCTGATCACCAGGTTTTTTATCCACATGTTGACTCTGGCCGTGTGAAACTATTCTTGTCTGTCCTTGGGGCAGCATGGTTGAGCTTTTCTTGAATATTGAGTAGGAACAGATCTTCAAAATCATTTGGATGAAGATTTTTGAAATCCTTTTCCGAGATCTTGTATTCTTGGTAATCAGCTCGGCGAAGAATTATCTCTCTTAGGTAGTTGTATCCATATTTTTTGAACACCTTGACACTGATCACACTGAGAATTCGCATCTGCGATCTGACTGCTTCACGATTAGAGGGCTCACTGTGTTTGTTGATGTAGAATTCCTTTCTCCTAAACCACCAGTGAGTATCCATAATAGAACCGCACTGTGATGACATATACGCGTTCACTTTTAACTCCACAAAGATGGAACAAATTCTTCAAGGCCAAGTCTAGGTAACGAGCGTTACTTTGAGCTTGGATATGGATAAGGCAATTTTTCGCTCTTTATCACCTGTCAAAAGATAATCCAGATCCTTATTGAAGAAGAATTGTGGTTGAATAGTTACCTGACTTGGTGGTCCTCCTAAAGGCAGAGGTTCATATATATTTTGCAAGATTTGATAACCCTCAGGATTACTCAAGTCAACCTTATTTGTCAGCAGCTTATGGCATTCATCCATCTGATATTGAAGAAAGACGTTGTTCTTATGAAAGGCTTTAACAAGGTTGAAAGCTGGACCTTCTAAATCAGCTTTGCAGAGCTTCTTCTTTCCTGTTCTTCTGCAGAACCATTTTATGAATGACCCAATATCATACGTCTTCCTTTGAAGCTTGTTTTCCTCAGGAACTTGATACGTTGTGGCGTATGTATTTGCCCAGTTAATCTCTGGTTCCGGGAAATCATTCGGGGGAATGGTCCATTCTGGTTTAGGTGTGGATGGTCTTTCGCTTTCACAGGGAACGGCTTAAAACCACAAAGTGGTCGACATCTTGGGAAATGTGAGCGATTGTCAGTTGTCCTCCATATACTAGTCATATCCCTTTATCTTGCATTGGATGTCATCTAAAGATTGTTTAGAATGTCTTATTCGGGATCATATCTGTGCATCAAATAGTCAACACCATCATCTCATAAGCAGTGATCTTGCCAACCTGGATCCGTTGAGGTTAGACTGGAGTGTTTTTGGAAGCAGAATGCATCAGACTCCCTTGATTCTTTAGAACTTTTGGTCATCATCTTCGGAGATGAATGAGCTACCCAAAGGCGCCGAATCAGATCTCCTTTTCTCTTTGTTGACCTACCCTGGTTTGATCCAGCTGAAGGGCCTTCATCATCATCATCGTCTTCATCATCATCACTATCATGCTTTCTCTTGTGATCTTTAACCTTGTCTTTAACCTCCTTATCTATGGCATCTTCATCTGCTATTAATGCTTCCATAAGAGCATGTAATAGATGTGTATTGGTAGTGTTTCTATTAGCAGACTTGTTCTTATTCATGTGTCTGAAGAGAGCACTCTTTAGATCAAATTCTTCATGATCAACTTTATCAGTTGACTTGATGAAGTAAGTTGAATCTTGTTTCTCCTTACCTTGTTCCCTTTTGATTATGATAATCTCCTTTGGACTCTTTTCAGATTCTTGATTCTGGATAGACTTTGGGCCAGGCAGCACAGAGTATTTCTCGATTAAGTCTGGCAGTGTGTCGTTCAAAGATCATAAGGAGAGCAACATCAAGTTTTGTTCCTAGATATTTATCAACAGCTGTAGGAATGTGGGATCTAATTGAAGTCACAACATCAGCAGAATGAACAGTCTTCTTCACTTCAGACATCTCTTGCTCCAATCTTGCCACTCTTAGCTGAAGGGTGATAAATGGAGTGATTTTCAGGGACAATGTGGGGGATTGTTGTAGCTTCCGTGTATGATTAGTGGAGGAGTGACCATAATGACGGCTTTGAGGATAGACCAATTGTGAAGGGAGCAACCACTGGAGAGTTTTGACGTTAACCTTGTCTGATGATTGGACCAGTATGTGTAATCAGACTCCTCTCTAACTTTAGATTTCTCCTGCATCTTCCGGTTGGTTCGTATAAAGAAATTGACCCAAATTAAAAGTGTCACGAGATTTTTCATGTAAGACATAGAAACCAGAATGACTTTCTAGTTTTATCATCGATGACACTTTCGTTTTGTTAATGAGCTTTCAGGTTTTCATGAACCTTTGGGTAGGCATGTGACGAGTAATTCATCATCCATGTGCTCAGTTTTGGTCCAGCAAGAGACGACATGTAATTTTCTAGGGTCTGATCCATCAGGTCCTTCTTTCATGGGCTTTAGGAGGGTCTGGTCCCAGTCCAGAACCTCAAATGTGATTTCTTAAGGGTCTGACACAGGAATGCTTTTTACTCCTGATGATAGCTGTAGACGTGTCTACATTCAAAATTGATCCCCTCTTTGTCACCTTTAGGAGCAACATCTTCTGTTTCACATTCAGTTTCTTTCTGAATCAGACTTGATTGAAGATTCATGACCACTTTCTTTTGTTGTGTCATCATCAGTTGAGAAGAGGGTCTCCAGTTGTCAATCATGATGATATTGATCACGCCTGCCAAGGAAGACTGATCAGTATTTCAATTCTTCTTTGACCAAGAAAATAGATCGATTCAGGAATGAGCTTACTTGTTCTTCAGTTACAAACGGCCTTTCCCTTGCCGTACCTACTATCATGCAGTTTGAAAGTTGCTTCTGATACTTGGGTCCCTGATCATTACCCACCAACAGGTGCACGACCATGTGGAGAAAGGCAGGATCCAAGCTAGATCTTAAATAGTCACGTTCCATGTCAGCATCATCACCTTCTCCTTCTTTCTTTTCTTGATGCGCTTCCAAACTCATCTGCTTGGCTAGTTCGAGATCAGGATCATCACCTTTATGAGCTTCCAAACTCATCTTCTTAGCCAGTTCGAGATCAGGATCATCATCTTCTTCTTGAGGAATAGATTCTTGTTGAGCTTCATCATCTTCGTCAACAAGTTGGAAAGTAGGCTTTCCCTTTCTAACTTTCTGTGGAAGCTTACGCTTGGAAGGTTTCTTTGTCGGAGGAGGAGCTGGCTTGGATTGTTTGACTGGTGTGGTGGTTGTGGGCTTTTTGGGTGTAGCACGCTTTGTTGCAGGTTGCACGCTTGCACTTTCTTGAGGGGTTTTCTTTGTATTCTCAGCAACCATTTCCAGATACTTGGGATAATAAGAGGATTGTTGAATGGCTTCAGTTATCAGGGGATCGGGAATTGCCATTCCAAACACTTCAACTGACTCACCTTTAGGGACAAACTTGAGATTTCCTAATATATAATCATCTCCAGTATGATGAACAGCAGAATCAGGACGTCGATGGATGTTGTTATTGCTTGCCAAGTAGTAGATTATCACCTTGGAAAACCGTCCATAAGGGATGAGGAGAGGAGTTACTTTCTTCTTTGGGTTCTTCAGACTGGCTTTGTGGCTTGCTTTGTGTGAGAAAAATGTCTGGATCCCTTGAGTAAACTCTTCCCATAACAGCTCTGCATGATCAACATTAGTTTGAGTGACGATTCCCCACAGCATTTGCAGAACTGGGTGTCTGGGTTTGTCACTGCCAGAAGTCTTTCCTGTCAAGCACTGGTTGATTAAGGATAGAATTGCCCTCCATGGTTGGTACACATAATTCACCCTTATGTTGGAGACAATTTCTACAGGTTCAGGATACCCCAGCTCATTAACAAAATCAATGACAATGTTACCAGACGGAGGTAACTCAAACGGATGAGCTGGGATGACAGGAGTAATTGCTAATGCCTTTCTGAGAAGATCAGCACTTAGATCGAACCATTGTTCATCAACTTGACAACTATAAACCCCCGTCTTCTCGTTATATTTCATAGTGTTCCAGAACTGTTGCAGGTAGATAGCAGGAATATTTGCTGAGGCAGTGAATGCTTGGTAGAAGTTGGTATTACTCAGGATGTCCACTGATATCTGAAAGATGGGGTTCTTTTGAATCTTTTGTGCATTGAAAAGTAGGTTGCTTTTCCCGATTGTTAACCACTGAGAGCGAGGTACAATCTGCTCATCTGTTCTTGTAGGAGGTTGAGCGGGAACATTTTGTTCTGCCATCGTATTCTGCAAAAGAGCATTTAACAAAGAAGACAAACATTGCAGAGAAACGAAGTTAGAGAGAACGTTAGCATTGATAAAAGTCATGTAACTGCGCGATTGATTAAAACAGTTGTAACTCTGGTTTGATTAAAATCTACTAATTAACCAACAGGATCAATTACTTATTAACTAAGCCCGGATGGGGTTTTAGAAAAGCAACTGGGTCATTCGAAGGGGCCTTGATAGATTATTGGGCACAATGGGCCAAACTATGAAACTTAGCCTAAACAGCTGCCAGGCAGAATGCCAACTCGCCGTTAGGAGAATTGAGCAAACCGCCGCAAAAAGGAGCGGGTTGAATATTTTAATGAATAAAAATATTCGACCAAACCACCGAGAGACGGCGGTTTACCTGTTGGATTAAACTAATAGAAAAATTATGGCAACTCGTTGTTTAGATAACCCGCTGTTAGACAACCCGCCATAAGGGCTGTTAGGCAACCCGCTGTTAGGCAACCCGCTGTTTAGGCAACTCGCTGTTGATCAATCCGCTGGTTTGTCAACCCGCCGTTTAGGCAACTCGCTGTTGTCAATTCGCTGGTTTGTCAACCCGCCGTTTAGGCAACTCGCTGTTGTCAACCCGCCGTTTAAGCAACCAGCGGGTTGAGTAATTTATTAATAAATAATAAAATAACCAACTCGCCATTAAGAACTACACGCAACTCGCCATTTGGGCCGGTTTCTTTAGATTCAAACCCCGCACCTCCTATTTCAATACTAATCACATCCTAAGGCATTCCTATGCTATAGATATTTTGTTTATACACAGAATAAATGATATAGTAAAGGTTTAATGATTACCTTTGCAAGAAAACACTCGAAATCGGCGATTGATGCTTTGTTTGGCGGCGGAGTTAGCGAGTGTGTGTGTGTGTTTATCTTTGACTGATTTTCGAAAGGTTTGACCAAATGGCAACTCGCCGCAACTTTTATACTCCTAAGTTAGAAAGTTGGCAGATTTAGTCCCTTAGGTTTCCATCTTCTTTTATTTTTGTTTTAAGTATTTCTAAGGCTTTTCTAAGATTAGGCAATTGGCCAACTAAGTCCCTATTGGTAAATAAGGCTAGGAAACAAAGAGCAAATGCTTTTTAAACCCTAAACATTACAACACTAGATAACTTTGGACCTTTGAGTTAAAATTAATTAACCTCCTCTCACATTATTAACCCAAAGAATACAACAAACATCTTATAATTACACTTTCATAGCATTCAACAGTCTTTTAGAACCCCTTAGATTTTTCCCATTTACTCTCCCCCTCGAACAACGACCCGTTTTCTATTGAAAGAGCTGTAGTCGTTGATTGAGAGGAAAAGATCAGGCGAATAGCACTCCCCTCACCATTATTTTACTCTACTCCCATAAAGCATGGATATAAAGTAATCCATGCCCAGACATCAAACCGGGTTGCAATATGAAGTAATTGCAAGCCTTAGTAATTCCAAATGACTTAAAATATTTCCTAAGTATTTTGTTATTATTATTATTAATTAATTTTAATTTAAAGTAATATATATATATATATATATATATATATATATATATATATATATATATTATTTTATTTTATTTTTTTTGGCCTATTTACAAAGGATACACGAAGACATTCTGTTTACTCATCCTCTCCTTCTTGAAGACGTCTGAGAGTTTCAGGGGTCAAACTCTTCATGCCTAGGCGTGGAAGAAGAAATTCGAACCGTTCTCTTGGTAATGCTTTGGTGAGAATGTCTGCAAGCTGATAATTCGTTTCCACGAAGTAGAGTTCAACCACTCTATTTTCCACTTGCTCTCGGATGAAATGGTGCCGTATGTCGATGTGTTTAGAGCGAGAGTGCTGGACGTTGTTACAGCAAGAGAATCGCAACTTTTGTTTCACAGTATAGAGACTTTTATTGAAAGTCAAATCCGTAGTCTTTGAGCTGTGATCCCATCAAGGATTTGAGCACAACATTCCAGACATGGCAATGTATTCAGCCTCTGTAGTTGATATTGCCGTGCTTCTTTGCTTCTTTGATGACCAGCTAACCAATCTATCTCCAAGAAACTGAGCACTTCCCGACGTACTTCTTCTTGAATCTTGACATCCCGCATGATCCGCATCTGCATAAGCTGTTAGTGACATGGCGTTGTCTTTCGGATACCAAAGACCCATGTTAAATGGTTCCCTTTTAAGTACGAAAAGAACCACGTTTGATAGCTTCAAAGTGCTTTGTGGTAGGCTTGCTGATATCTAGGCCACACAGTGTAGACGGCGCATACAGGTCGATGTCTACTGGCGTAAGTACATAGGGCGCAACCATTCCTCTGAATCGAGTTTGGTCAACTGGAATCCCCATGAGATCCTCATCCAGTTTCAATCGATCCACCATTGGTGTATCGACAGGGTCAGAGAGATCCATTCCATATTTCTTTAAGGTTTCGAGAGCATATTTTGCTTGGTTAATAAAGATGCCTCCGGGACTTTGAGAAACTTGTAGTCCTAAGAAAAATGACATTTGTCCCATCATTGACATCTGAAATTTGGAGCTCATCTCTTTTGAAAATGTGTTACACGCATTATGATCTGTTGAGGCAAAAATGATGTCATCTACGTATATTTGAACAAGTAGAATATGTTTGCCTAATTTGCGTGTGAATAGCGTTGGATCCACGGCACCCTTGAAGAAATTGTTGGCCAACAGGAACTTTGAGAGTGTGTCATACCACGCCCTTGGTGCTTGCTTTTAGCTATAAGAGCCTTCTTCAGATGATAGGACGTGAGTAGGATTTTCTGGTCTTCAATCCTTCGCTTGATGACAAAGACTTCTTCTTGAAGATCACCATTCAGAAAAGCAGTTTTGACATCCATCTGGTAGATGATCATATTCTTGGTTGCAGCATTGGCAATGAATATTCTGATGGGCTCTATCCGTGCAATGGCGCAACGGATTCTCAAAATCAATACCTTTTTTTTCTCTTTTTTTTTATTTTTTTCCCTTTTATTTGTTTTTTTTTTTTATTTATGTTTCTGCCTACCGATATCCCTTTCAACTACCGAGCTTTATTTTTCAGTACATCACCATATTCATCAAGCTTCACTTTGTAGATCCACTTGAGAGCGATAACCATAACATAGATTGGGCGAGGTACTAATTCCTATACTTCAAGTCGATCAAATTCGTGAATTTCATCTTGCATGGCTTGAAACCAGCAGTCTTCTATCACGGCCATTTTGAAGTTCTTGGGTTCGACTTTGGACAGTTCAGTATGGAAACAGCACACAAAGCAATCGGCTGCTACTGTTTTTGGTAGATATTATTTTTTTTACAGGTCGAGGAGGGGATTGCCAACGATGTTATCCAGAGGATGATCTTTGGTCCATCTTCTGAGATGATCTGGTGGGTAATTAACTTGGATAGGTTCTGCTGAATTAACATTCCCAGATGATGATTGTGCCGAACCTGGATCTCTAGTTACAAGGTTATGTGAAGGATGAAGAACATCGTGATTGATTGGGGTGTCTTCGTGAGTGGGTTCTTCTGCAATTTCTTGATGTTGGACTGGATGATGTATATCGGATGTTGACGATGAAGCACTTGTCGACGGTGCATCTTGAGCAATCGTTGTAGACAAGCTGTAACCTGGGGGGAACAACTGTGAGCGTTTTAATTAGTAGAGATGGTATGGTTCATTGACTCGAGATTGTTCAAGGTGTTCATCAAACATTGGTTGAAATAACATCTCCAGCTCTTTATCGGTTGGAGCGAGCCATTAATCTAGAGTTGTCCAGGGGTCTTGATGAAGGCTCGGGTTCCTTGAAACTCATGCGAACAGGAGCAATTGACTGATGCACTCTCGAATCGAATGTGACGTGAATTGTTTCCATTAATCGACGAGTTCTCTTATTGTAGATTCTATAGCCCTTCCTGCTAGGAGCATACCCAACGAAAATCCCAATGTCAGCTTTGGCTTGAAATTTTCCTAGATTTTCGCTATCATTTGTAGGATAGCACAGAGCACCAAATACTCGGAAAAATGTAAGATCAGCTTGCTTATCTGCACAGCTCATAAGGGGTTTTGTTATGACGAGTATAATTAGTGATCGGTTCTGGGTGTACAAGCAGTGGTACAGCTTTGCCATAGACACATGGGAGCTTTGAGAATATCATCATTGTACGTGCTGCTACCACCCAGTGTCGAGGTCTTTCAACAACGCCGTTTTGTTGAGGAGTTTCTCGGAAACAGACTTTTGATGAAATATGCCACACCTTATAGTATTCCAGGACTAACTTGGTTGACGAATTCCGTTCCGTTATCTGTGCGGATGAATCTGACTGTTTTGTTGAGGCCAACCTGTATTTGCTTAAGAAAGTTGGTGACAAACTCTGGAGTTTCATCCTTTGACCTCAAGAACTTTACCCATGTGAATCTTGAATAGTCATCCACGATGACTAAGATGTATTTCTTCCCTTTAATACTCTGGACTCTCATTGGACCACACAGATCCATGTGAAGGGTATGAAGAACTTCCATATTTGTATTTTCAGATTTTGGCCGGTGGGAGAACTTCTTGCTTTTTCCAAGTTGACAGGCTGAGCAAAGATGATCCTTTTCAAACTTCAATCTAGGTAGACCTCTTAACCAAATCGTTCTGCGCAAAAGGGGGGTGGGGATCATTTAACATGCCGAAGTTTAAATTTAAAGTTTAACGGGACGATGCCACAACTATGATTTGGACTTGGAAGCTTTGGACAGCAAGCATATCGGAGAAGACTTCATCATTTCATCAATCGATATCGTGTACAAATTGGTGCCACGACTACCTTTAAGGATATCTGTACCCTTAATATCACGAACAAAGCAAGTATGCTTTCTGAAGGCAACTTCAAGATCAGAATCACAAAATTGCCCTACAGAGAATTAGATGTATCCAAGTCCTCCACGTAGTATACTTTGAGATCATACTGTCACCCATAACATAATCTCCATACACCCCCCCCCCCCCCCCCCCAATGATAGCTCCTAGTATCATTCCGAATTGACTGCCGTTGAACTTTTTCCACAAAATTCATGAGCTTTGAACGATTTCCCGTCATATGTTTTGAACAGCCTGAGTCCAGATACCAAAGCATGACCTGTACGACCTGCATTTGAAAACAGTCGAGTTTGGAGATTTTGGAATTTCGGTTCCCCAAATTTTGTTGGGGTCCTGTTGGTTAGCATATAGAGTAGAACATTTCACAGAAAGCTTAGTTAAATGGCACATTTCGTCTAAGCAAATTTCTTTCCTGTGGGTCTCCATTGATAACCACAATCAAGTTTTCCTAAGGCGAGTTTCTTTCCTGTGGGTCTCCATTGATAACCAATATCTGTAAATAGTTTTCCCGTTGCTTTCCAAACCCGCTTGGTCTTGCACAAACTGTTATCAGACAGTCTGCCTTTTGGTTTCCAGATCTGCTTCCCTTTATTCAAGACGATTTTAACAGTGGAGGTAGCATTCACAGAATTCAAGATATTAACCCACACACTTTATGACATGTAGGCTTAAACATTTGTTACAAGTTTTGCACACAGATTCAGAATTCGAATTAATTACAACACGCTTAGAGCTAATGCTAGAATCAACCCGATTCACTTTTGTCCAAACTGACTTATTTGTCCTAAGGTGTGTTACTTCTACTCCTTTTATTCTCCTTCTTAGCAGGCAGGATCCTATTTTTCTTTGTATTGCTTCTAGGCTTTGATCCGCTTGCTTCAGTGGAATCGTTTACTCCTGTAGAGGGAATCACAGGGATATTAGTCTGTTGAACTTTCTGGTGCACTTCGTGTTTCTGTGTGTTGCTAGAGGAAGTTCCTGGTTTATCACTAAAAGTAACTTGCTTTTTCCTAGTAACAGGGGTAGAGGGAGGCCTTGTATCTCTTCATTGAAACTTTTTGGGCAAGTGCCAATCACATATTCTAAACACTTCCTGAGATAGTCTTAGTGTATTGGCACGCATAGTTAAGTGTTATTATCCAGTGGTTTTAACTACTCAGCTTCTCTACAAATCTCCTAACTGTTTCTACATCTCTTAAGCTGGTGATATAGTTTAAATAAGCACTCCTATTGTTCTTAGGGGATAGGTTGGGTTTTAACGTCAATGGCATACATGCCAGGAGCAAGAACTTTTGGTTTGACATAGTTCACAGTGAAACAAGACTCTTTGCTTCGCAATTGAGCTTTTAGACTCTCAATTTCATCTAACATGGTAGATGTCTTTTCACTTGTGTGAGCACGCGTAATCTTAATTGAGGTCATACAATTCTGTAATGTTGTTTGACTTTTCTAGTTCTACTTCTAACGTATCATTTTGTTCAATAAATCGCAGTGAATCTTCTAGCATTATAAGGCTAACAACTTCTGTCATTCGACATTAGCGGACTAGATCTTTCAAGTGTTAATACACGTTGTCTTTTTCTTGAAATCTGATGTTCATGATTCTTGATCTGATTAAAAGGAATGAGTTAAAATCAGGAGCTTCTGCACTGTGTGTGATTTGGTTATTTATCAAAACTTTCTTTGAAGATGTAGGATACTTTATTGACAAAGTTCGGTATTCCCCTTAACGTTTGAAAAAAGTTTTGACTCATCATGAACTTTATGACTTGTCGCTTCCAGATCTAGACACCGTGACTTTTTCCACATCATTACAGCAGTGAGTCGACAAACAATTACACAATCAGATTCTCATTTTTCCAATGAGAAGGTTTTTCTTACCAATTTCAGCCAGTGCTAGTCTATAGTTATTCTTATCCACTTCGTTTTCATTTGATCCAAAAATTTCTTCCATTTCTTTATACTTATTTACGAGGGCTGTATGAACTCAACAAAGTGTTTTTAAGAGTTTTGAAACATGGAAATAAACTTCCAGTGAGGTAAATCTTTTTTGTTTGCTCAAAACCTCTTTTCCCCCTCTGTAATACCTGTTGGGGTGATTCTAGTTTTCGTTTTGTCAAATTCCGTAAAAAGTTGTGTGAGTACATAAAGATTAATCTTCACCTGACTTTTAGTTGGAAGAACTCTGGGGACAAGCTTGACAGGAGTATTGGGTGGATACACTGTCAATGCTGAAATTGGTTTTGGAGCTAAGGTCTCAGCCTTTTTCCTGTTTTCGTCATCTATGGACCAAAATTATCTGTTCATGTGGTCCGATTTCTTTGGGGAGCAAAGGTTGCAAGAAAGTTTTCTTTCGAGTAATCCGGGGGGGGGGGCCAATCCTAACTGTTAATTTTCCATACATAGAGGGCTTTGCATTTTCAACAGCATTCTATTCCTAGTTATCTCAGCTAACTCAAGCGTATCCTCTGAGTCATGTATGACAGTGGGTGTATGATTGGTAGTGACAAGACTGACCATTATACAGGCAGACTGAAGTAACTTGCTTTGCACAGCGCGGACATAAGGATTTTTTGTCAGCCCTAATGATACCTTATGATTTTCATCATAAAATTGATTTTGGTTTCACAACATGTAAACTGTTTGAACAGTCTGGTCCTGTTTGTATAATCTATCTTCCACTTTATCTTTTTGCTTTCTTTATGTCCCAAAATTCTTCAAGGAATTTGTCTTCTTTTGTTTAAAAATCTTTTTCAAGAGTGTTACTTTTCTGTCTTTGACTTATAATGTGTCAACGTAGAACTAAGGAGTATTTGTGCTGAATGAAGTTCAGATTTTAACGACGTTTCCTTTCTATTTTGGTCTGAGATAATTATTCTCATTTGTTCATCAATTTTTCGTTCTCTATTAGTTAATTCAAACTTTGCCCGTTTTTCATACTCCCCGACCAGTTCCTTATATCTCGCAAGTTCAGAGGTCACTGAGTCATTAAACTCCATGTCTGGCTTATTTGCTAATCTACTTTGTACACCCTGTTCATGCATTTCATCGAGAATTGACATCAATGCATCATTTCGCACAGAAGATACATCTCTTTGAACAACATGATCTTTGTTGTCTTCCATATACTGATCATACGGAATAATATTACTATTATCGTTAGTCAGCATCAAGGGTCAACAACGTAGTTTGTGTTGTTTCACCGGTTTACATCTCGTGACTATGTACTCATCTAAATGATTACCAAAGGTATCATGATCATGTACTCAGAAGGAGTATATATTGAGTAATGATGGTCCCGCTATTCATCGTAGTTAGATCTTCTGAATGTGAGATTTGTATGAACATGGTCTGTGTGATGGCCCTCGTCAACAATCAGCGTCGAATGCATCCATTTATCAGAGCTTCAAAGACATGGTCCACATTGAGTGCCAAATCATTCTCGGGTGAATCATCCACATCATCATCAACGTTGGTAACCTGTTCTCCTGCAAGAAACAACGACTGTTCTTCATCCAGTACTGCACCACTCTCCTAGGCTTGCATTAGTAGCATCTTGTCCTTGAAGTAGTCTGAATCTTGAAGTCGCTTTGGCCTTGGACATTCTCGTGCTATGTGCCCTAGTCCGTTACAGTTGTAGCACTTGATGGGTTTCGCTTGACCAGGATTAATAATGCCTCCTCTGTTCTGACCTCCTACATTCCCAGCTACACCATTTCCTCTTGCATTGTTTCTCTGAAATGGTCTTCCTTGATTATTCGCATTGTATCTTCCACGGACATCTTGAACCACAACTTTCCCGTCTTGAACCATAGCTTTGTTCCTTGCATTAGACGACGCTCTAAGTTGATTGTTTGTTTGAGGAAGATGTGATTTGTACGATTGAGTGAGGAGGGCAAGTGAGTTGGATAAACTTTCAATCAATTTTTCTGTTGAAGAACTTCCTGAGTCCATTTGAAAGCTGTCAGAAGGATATGGTTCTGCTGAGGATTGAGGAGACTTGGATGATTGTGTTGGATACTGCTGAACTGAGGCGTCCGATACTAGTGCCAAAGGATCATTATTTGGTTGACTGACCTTTCCATCCTAATTCTGTTTCTCATTAGCATGCCACCTCATGTTGTTTTAAGTAAGCCTACAACTGGATCACAGTTTGACTCTTTCAAAACCTCTATTACAGTTTGACTTCGTTATGCATCTACTCCACTCAGGCAACATGTTGTTCACAAACTTGAGTTAAGCTGATCCTTGGGCATGGTCATCTTGATGTATTCCTCGTGTCATTAATGAGCTTCGTAAAATAACGTAGATCCTTGATGGTTTTCTTGATTTGACGGAAAGTGTTCAAACTTCATCGTATCTGAGATTCCTGTCATCCTTTGTTAACTCAGAACCTTCCAGAATCATCTTCAGTTTCCCAAATGTCTTGGCGTCGTATTAAGTGATTGATGAGTGAGTAGATGTCTTTGGGTTTACCGTGAAGTAGGATATGGTTGCTCGGATGTCAGCTTTATACCTTTCTTTTCTTCAGCTTGAAAGGTCGTTAAGGACTCTAGACGCTACTGGACCTTGTTGAATGCACCCTCAGTTCCTCAGCAATAAACATCTGAGAACCTTTCCATTTGAAATGGTCTTCTTTGATGGACTTCATGATATTCTCATCCATTATCTTTCCTAGACAGTAACAGACGTATATGTGTTGCAAAGATTCACAGTCTGTTCTATCAAGCATTGGTGGAGCGTGTATTCGAACGGCACACTGGATGTCTTCTTGCATACTAGAATCTTGAATAATTATGATATGATATGTTTTGATCGATCACTGATTAGTGAGGGTACGGTAAATGTGGTGAGGTTAAGTATTTGTTTCTTGGTATAGTGATATTAAGTCCCACGTTTGAAATATTTCAAATAGTCTAAGACAGTCGATCAAACTCGCTGCTAGAGGCTACCAAACCTGTACAAAGAAAATAGGCAACACGCGGTGGAATTTTAAGGCAACTCGCCGAACACAACTCGCTGCCAAGCAACCCGCCGCGAAGAAGGAATACAAACCGCCGCCTATATTTTAATCAAACCGCCATTGAGTTTACAAACCGCCAGAGTTTCCTTTAGATATTTGCTATTAAAATATTCAACCCGCTGATAACCTGTTCAAACCGCTGGTAAACAAACCGCTGGTAAGCAACTCGCTGGTAAGCAACTCGCTGCTTAGTAACAACTCGCCTCTTGAGCAACTCGCCACCTAAGCAACCCGCCGTGTGTCAGAGGGTTGGTAACCTACTTAATAAAATATTATATTTCAGCAAACCGCCGTGAAGAAATTCTGGCAACTCTCCACGAAGAACAACGACTTTTATCACACAAAATCACCTATAAATCACCCTTTTGAACGATTTTGCTTGATTTCTTTTGCACAACACAGTACCATAAGGTAATAGCTACTAGAAACACCCAAACTTTATCAATACAAACAACAAAATTCGGAGATCTTAAAAAAACGAGCTAGAGCTTTCTATGGCACACTTTTCGATCTAAAACAAGCAAGAAATCGCACATACACACGATCTAATCATCCCATAAGCTCTGATACCAATTGTGGTATATCCTATATCATAACACGGGGTCGATTCTTGGATTTGGCTAGTTTCTAGAGAGAGAAACACTTGAGAGAGTTTTGTAGTGAGAGAAAATGTGTTTCTATGAACGGAAATATGATAGCTTGCCTCCTTCCAAGTTGGAAAAGGCTTATTGTCTTTACAATTTACGGGTCTTCATACCGACCATAAAACATAGAAAAACGTACTATTAAGTACTATTAACTATTAAACTACGAGCTATAATAAACAGTAAAATACACTGGGTGACCGAGTCTTTTTCTAATATCTAACATTATGTTTATAACTTTGGACCAGGGATGGGTTTTGACTTGGTGTTGGGCTTTTGTAATTTTTCTTGGGCCAAGATTAGATATAGAATAAATGGATTTGGTTTTGTATTATTTTTATTATATTTTTAGGCTTGATTTAGTATTAGATCTAAGTTAATGGGTTGACCCGGTCCATTAAAATGGGTACGGGTTAGTCCATTAAGGATGTATTTTCTTGCACTCTTTCCATTTCGTGCTCGGTTTTGTCCGTTTTGCTTCGTTTTTGTCCATTTTTGACATATCAGTTACCTACACAATGCATTTGACAAAGCACACATATACAATGTATTTTACATGTATTTATGGTCATTTTAGTATTTCATTAAGGAAAATTGATATGTGATTAAACACATATCAGTGAGTTTGAGTTATGGAGAATGAGAATTGAACAATACATCCAGATGATAGACTATGCACTGTGGAAAGTCATAGAGAAGGTGCACCATGGGGGGCCCTAGAAAAACAAAAGATTTGATAAGGTGAGAACAAGTATTGCCTAGTACATCTGCTAAAGCTAAGGCTCAAGAAAGTTAGAAAAGTGAAGGCTAGAAGTACTTTAATGATGGGCATTCCTAATGAACATCAGTTAAAGTTTAACTCTATAAAAGATGCTAAGTTGTTGCTGAAAGCTGTAGAAAAGAGATTTGGTGGTAATGCAACTACTAAGAAGGATTAAAGAAATCTCTTAAAACAACAATATGAAAACTTCACTGCTTCAAGCTTTGAGATGCTTGATCAAACTTGTGATAGGCTTCAAAAGCTTATGAGTCAGTTGGAGCTTTTGGATGAAAAGCTTTCACAAGAAGATGTTAATCAAAAGCTATTAAGAAGCTTATCACCTGAGTGGAACACACATGCTGTTGTATGGAGGAATAAAGCTGATTTGGATACAATGAGCATGGATGATCTCTACAACAACCTTAAGGTATATGAACCAGAAGTTAAAGGGATGTCTAGCTCAAGTTCAAACACACAGAACATAGCTTTTGTATCCTCTTCAAATAACAATACTAGCAGCACTAATGAAGCAGTTAATACTGCTCATGGAGTTTCTACTACTAGCACTCAAGTTAATGCTGCAAATATTGATAACTTGAGTGATGTTGTTATTTGTGCATTCCTTGCTAGTCAACCAAATAGTGCTCAACTTGCACATGAGGACTTGCAACAAATCCATCCTAATGACATAGAAGATATGGATTTGAGATGGCAAATGGCTATGTTGACTATGAGGGCTAGAAGGTTTTTGAAGAAAACATGAAGGAAGCTTACTATTAATAGGAATGAGACTATTGGTTTTGATAAGTCCAAAGTGGAGTGCTACAACTGCCATAAGAGGGGACATTTTGCTAGGGAATGTAGAGATCCAAGGAATCAAGACAACTGGAACAGGGAAAGCTCAAGAAGAAGTGTGCCAGTGGAGACAACTACTTCCAATGCTTTGATCTCATGTGATGGTCTTGGTGGTTATGACTGGAGTGATCATGCAGAGGAAGGACCAACAAATTATGCACTCATGGCCTACTCATCTTCAAGTTCTGATTCTGAGGTATCTAATGATTCTACTTGCTCAAAATCTTGTCTTGAAACTGTTGAAGTGCTTAAATCTCAATATGAACAACTATTGAAAAGATTTGAGAAATCTGAGTTAATGGTTGTAGCTTATAAGACAGGTTTACAGTCTGTAGAAGAAAGACTTGAATTTTATAAAAAGAATGAGTCTGTTTATGTAGAAAAGATTAACGGCTTAAAATGGGATATTCAAGTAGGAGAGATAACTATTGGGGAGCTTAGGAAGAAGCTAGAAATAGTTCAAAAGGAAAAAGATGGCATTCAGTTTAATGTAGACAAATTTGAAAATGCATCTAAAAGCTTAAACAAGATTATAGAGAGTCAGATTGTAGACAATTGCAAGAAAGGTTTAGGCTATAATGCAGTTCCACCTCCCCTAACAGGAAATTTCATGCCTCCAAAACCTGACTTGTCATTTACTGGATTAGAAGAGTTTACAAATGAGCCTGTAGTTATTAAGCCTGTAGTTGAGAACAGTGAAGCTAAGGCTAGTGAAGCAAAGCCTAAAGCAGTTAGGAAGAATAATGGTGCTCTAATTATTGAGGATTGGGTGTCAGATAGTGAGGAAGAAAATGTGTCTCAAACTAAGATTGAAAAGAAAATAGCTAAGCCTAGTTTTGTTAAGATAGACTTTGTCAAAGCTAAACAAACAAACAAAACTGATAGGAAAACTACTAAACAAGTTGAGCACAATAGGCAAAACACTCACATTCCTAGAGGCAATCAAAGAAACTAGAATAATATGATGTCTCAAAGACTAGGAAGTAATTTTGAGATGTTTAACAAAGCTTGTTATGTGTGTGGAAGTTTTGATCACTTGCAGGTTGATTGTAATTATCAAAGGGTGGTAAAACCTGTTTGGAACAATGCTAAAAGGGTGAATCATCAGAATTTTGCCAAAAAACTCACCCGTACCCTAAAAAGAACATTGTTCCAATAGCAGTACTAATGAAGTCTGGCTTAGTATCTATTAATACTGCTAGACAAAATACTACAAAAACAGCAGTATCAGTTAATACTGCTAGACAATTTAATATTTCTCACCTCAAAAACAACAGTGAATGCTAGTAGACCAATGTCACATCTTTCTAAAACAACACATTCAACTGTTAAGAGGCCCGTTCACAAGAATACAACATTTAAAAATAGTAATTTTAATTAAGTTAGGGTTAAAATTTATATGCTAAGCAAATTCAGTAGTTAATGCTGTTAAGGGAAATAATTTTAATGTTGTTAAGGCCTCAGCTTGTGGAGGTTGGAACCAAAGGGTGGTGGGGTGGGGGGGGGGGGGGGTGGGTGGGCATAAAAGTTTTAGGGCCTTGTTTTAAACACTAAACTGTTCAATCAATCACCCTAAAAAAAGTTTGATTATATTGATGCCACAAGGCAATATAAGTCAGTGATGGTTAGGGTCCCAAAAGAAACTATATTTTCTTATACTTATGGAAGCGGCAATTTCCAATAATTTGGGTTTTATAGTTCAAGGAGTGATTGAATAGTGGATGCTCTATGGCACGTTGTCAGGGAAACATGTCCTATCTTCAGACTATGAGAGATAGAAAAGAGGATATGTTTCTTTTGGAGGGAAACGCCCAAAGGAGGGAAAATCACAGGAAAATGTACCATTAAAACTGGTAATCTAGATTTTAAAAATGTGTATTTTGTAAGAGAGTTAAAGTTTAATCTCTTTAGTGTCTCACAAATGTGTGATAAAAAGAATAGTGTTCTTTTTAATGACACGGACATGTATTGTTTATCTCCACACTTTAAGGTAATTAATGAAGTCAATGTTTTAATAGTGTTCTAGAAAGAACAATATGTATAGTGTTGATTTAAAGAACATAGTTCCTAAAGGAGGTTTAACTTGCCTTTTTGCAAAAGCCACATCTGATGAATCTAAACTTTGGCATAAAAGGCTAGGTCACTTAAATTTTAAAACCATGAATAAATTAGTTAAGGGAAATCTTGTAAGAGGTTTACCTTCCAAATTTTTTGAAAATGATCAAACCTGTGTTGCTTGTCAAAAGGGAAAGCAGCACATAGCCTCTTGTAAGTCCAAAACAGAGAACTCAATCAGTCTTCCTTTACATTTGTTGCATATGGACTTGTTTGGGTTCCAACATTTGTAAAAGAATTTAGAAGAAATGTAATTGCCTAGTTGTCACAGATTGATTACAGTAGGTTTACAATCGGTTTTTTTCTAGACTACTTAGGATGAGTATTAGTGGCATTCTTAAGTCTTTTATAACGGGGATAGAAATATTATAAATACAAGGTTAAGGTGAACTTTATGTGATAATGGAATTGAGTTCAAAAATAGTGAAATAAAATCAGTTTTGTGAGATGAAGGGTATTTGAGACAATTTAGTGTAGCTAGAAACTCCTCAACAAAATGGAGTTGCTGAGAGGAGGAATAGTCACTATGAGGCTGGCCTAAGGACTTTGCTAGTGATTCTAAGTTGTCAACTACTTTTTAGGCAGAATCAGTTAATACTGCTGCCTAGGTACAAAATTTAGAGTGTTACGTAGTTAACGCCTCATAACAAAGTCCCATTTAAACTTTTTTCTTGGTATAGAACACCAACGTTATGTTTTATGAGAATTTGGCCGTGTCTTGTTACCATTCTCAATACCCTTAGCATCACTTAGGCAACTTGATGGTAAGGCTGATGTAGGTTCTTTGTTAGATATCTTTGTATAGTAAAGCCTTTAGTGTATTCAATAGTACGCTGAACAAGGATAGTGGTAAGAAAAATTTGCATATTATGGTTTAGTGGAATGAATACACTAATGTCTGTAGGTAGTGGAGCACAGATAGCTATTTGATATTGATGCACTAACAAGAACAATGAATTATGAGCCAATTGTTGCAGGAACACAGTCTAATGGTTTTGCATGTTACAATAAGCAAGGTGTAATGCAGGTCAAAAAGCTTAAGAAAGGAGACAGAAACCTGTCAAAGATTTATATTGATTTACTACCAATTTATAGCTAGCTGATCCACCATATTCCCTAGATTCAAAGATTTCTTCATGAGGATGGATCCAAATCCCTTTAAGTGATGATGGAAAGTAAGGTTGTTGAAGATCCAAGGAAAAGTTTGTGAATGAAAAGATCAAGAGAAGGAAGTTAATCTAACAGGCACTAACAATGTTATTTACTGCCTGGTATTGGTAATACTGTTAGTTTAATTGTTAATGTTGCTGGCATAAATGAGGTTAATGATGTTGGTGGAAAAACAAGCATTAAACTTCCATTTGATCCAAATATGCCTGCTTTGGAAGATTATAGCATATTTGACTTCTCAAGAGATGATGAAGATGATGGTGCAGTGGATGGACATGAATATTTTGGATAACAACAATCCAGTCAGTCCTAATCCAAACTATAAGAATTCAATAGGATCATCCTTTTGATCAAGTGATGGAGGATTGCATTAAGCCTGTACACAATACAAGAAGAGCGAAAAAGATTTAGAGGAACCATGGTTTTGTTAGTCATATTCAAACACAAAGAAAAAAACATTAAAGACTCTCAAAAAACGCTTGCTTTACTTTCTTTTGACACTGGAAGAACTAAAAGGTAATAATGAATTGATGGATCCAAGCTGGATAGAGGCTATACCAGGAAGAGCTTCTATAATTTATTTACAAGAAGTTTAGGCACTTTGTTGGATTTACATATAGAAAACAGGGCATATAGGTCTAAATGGATTTTTAGGAATAAAAAGGATGAAAGGGTATTGTGATAGAAAATAAAGCAAAGATTGGTTGCTCAAGCGGTACAAATAAGAAGAAGGATTAACTATGATGAATTCTTTGCCCTGTTGCAGATTGAAGACAATTAGGCTATTTTTAGCTTATGCTCATTTTAAGATTTTGGCGGGTGTATCAAATGGATGTAAAGGTGATAATTTCTCTATGGATAAGATTGAAGAAGAGGTGGTATGTTTGTCAACCACCTAGGATTGATGATCCAGACTTTCCGGAATAGTAGTATACAAGGTTGATAAAGCATTGTTTTGGACTAAATCAAGCTCCTAGAGCTTGGTATGAAACCTTGTCAACATATATGTTAGACAATGGGTTTCAAAGAGGGAAAATTAACATGATCCTTAGTCATCAAAAGGCATAAAGGTGTTATTTTACTAGTCCCTAGTTTTTATGTGGTTGATATCATATTTTTAAACAACGAAGGAGTATGAATTGCTTTGAGACTTAATGCATGAGAAATGGTTTGATGTGTTCTATGGGCGAACTTAATTCTTCTTGGGTTTTCTAGTGAAGCAAAGAGGTTGGCATTTTATTAGTCATGATAAGTATGTTCGCTAAAATGTACAAAGAAATTTTAGGTTACAGAAGTCAAAGACTGAATGCACCCAATGGAAACTCAAAAGACTCTGCTTTGGATGATGATGGTGAATGAAGTGGTTGTTTATCTGTATAGGTACCAATGATTGGTTCATTGATGTTCTTACATCTTCACAGATCCTGACATATGTTTGCAGTGTGGGCTGTGTAGATACCAAGTCACAATCCAAAGGTTTCAATCTTTATCTGTTGAAATGATTTTTTTAGGTACTTAAAGGTCAACTCTATATTAGGCATTTGGTATCCAAAAGTTTCTTCCTTTTGACTTTGGTAGATTACATCTGTTAGCGGATTCATGCTTAGATGAAGCCTGGGATAGGAAGTCTACTAACAGGCCCGGTTGGGCAATTCTTTGGTGTAGATCCCCGCCTTTATCATGGCCAGTGCAAGCAAACAGTCAGTGCTCTGCCATATCTTCCTCCAATAATAAGCTAGCCCTCTGGAGTTGCTGGCTGCTTCAATGTTGTCGTGGCATAAGTGCTTTGGATTCAGATATCAACTACTTGATTTTGGGTATAATTTTATGCATACCAAGATCTTTATCTGACAATTATCAGTACTATTTTGCCTAATTATAAATCATGTTTTGCATTAAAAAAAACAAATAGATTATTGAGATCCTACATCATTTTATTAGAGATTGCAATGGAAAAGAAATTTATTCAATTGGTCAAAAATCCATACTGTCAAGAATGTTTGCAGATTTGATTATAAAAGCTTTTGATGTTTTAGTTTCAATATTTATTTTGTTAGTATGGAAATGCTAATCTTTAAAGTATTTTATCTCTTTATGTTTTTTTAGTGTTTTTGTTTGAATTAGTATTGCTTATTCATGTCATTAAAAGTTTTTGCAGTTAAGTATATGTAGTTTTTATGTCTGTTTTACTTATTACTGCTGAGTTTCTACTGTTTGTCCTATACTTAATAATGTTAGATAGTTTTATTACTGTGATAATGTGATATAAAATTGCTATGGCTTGGTTTTTTTGTTTTTGGGCTAACATTTTGTAGGAAAAGCAAAGAAAAGTGTTTGAATAATGATGGGAAAGCTGTTTGAACTGGAATTGGCTAGTTAATGCTGGTGACTCATAGTCTAATGCTGCCTTGACATATATCTTCTATGTTGGGTTGTTAAGGGTATTTTCCATAAATACTTCGATTAAATTGATTTCAATCAATTAATCGATTTCATTCTTTCAAATACTCTCCATCTACAAACCTAACTCAATTTTATCATCCATTATCATATACCCATCAAAATGGGAAGTCTAAAGTTGCAGATTCTCTTAATATGGTCGCTTCTGTTGTCTTAAGCCCACGAGGAGTGAGGGGTTTGAACAATTTGTGGGGGAATTTTTTTAAATGCTCATACCATATTAGGTATGCATTAACGTTAATCCCGACTCTTTTATATTTCATTCCATGAAACAGTTTGGTCTACTGTCAAGGCCAAAACTATCAATGGGGAGGTTTAGTTACATGACCTAGTAGATGACAAGAAGATAATTATAAACTGAAACTGTACTGTTAGATGTGTTCTCGTCAAATTAGCAGATGCGGAAGTGTTGATTGTTTGCACAAAATTCTACACATTTTTTGAAAACAACTTGCATTGATTGATATGGAGAAAATTTCACAAAAGCTAACTTTCTATAAACCATTCTTCTCCCCACAATGGAAATTTCTAATTCATACTATTTTACAGTGTCTAAGTCCAAAGACTACTGCATGGAATGAGTTTAGTAGCACTATGGCATCTGCCATTATCTGCTTAGCTACAAACCAGAAGTTCAATTTTTCAAAATTCATTTTTGAAAGTATGATTAGAAACTTGGATAATTTGTCTGGCAAATTTTTGATGTATCACTAAGGTTGTACAAATATTTTTTGGATCAAACAACTTGATGGATGCAACTATAAAGAGAATTTATATTGCCTCCCTCTCACTCTAAAGATTTTGGAAATATGAGAAGGGCAGGAAGGTTTTCTGGGTTAGTGTAACTCCTTTATTTAAACATGGTGGGTACATAAAACAATCACAAATCGGGTGAAGGTGCAACAATCTACCAACTGATCCCATCACAATAACCATTTAATCAATCATCAACTCAACCTCAAAAGAAAAAAACAACTAGGAAAGCACCTAAAGAACGGACACTCAGGTACACTCAGTCTAGTGATCCTAATTGAACAATGTTGCCATTTGAGGCTATCTATAAGGAGTTTGGTGACAGTTTGGGCGGGGTTACCACTTACTGGCTTCTAGCTTAGAAGCAGAGCAAAGGACAGTGGGTAACATAATATAGACTCATCCATGGCAACACTAATTAACTTGTTGCCTTTGAACTAATTCATGGTGGGGTCCCATGTCCAAGAAACAATGGGGATACTATTGCTAAAACTAGGGTTTGAGGAGTATATCTTAACATCTTTTTTTTTTTTATAATGATTCATCTACTCGCAAGAAGTTAACAAACTTCAAAGTGATGAGGGATAGTCTTAAACTTGTTGAATTTATGGCATTATGTAACCACTTTACAAAACTGGGGTTCTTGATTTAGAGAATGACAAGACCACTCAAATAATGTATTGCCTAGTTTGAAATGGAGGGTCAGAAGCTTTAAAAAGGAAAAAAAACCTAGGTCAAGAAACATATGATGAAGAGATTATTCCCGAACCCTAAATTCACATTGTATATTTGTCTATCGCACATGTTATGCTTGGTATAGTTGTCTTTGTCTTTAATTACAGGTTATATTTGATGAGAAGAAGCTTGAAAGTTCTTATGAAGTTTCATTGGATGATTCTCGGAGGACGATTTAACCAGTTATCGCATGTTTCTTCTCTACTATTAAGCAAACAAGGGGAGTACTAGTTTCTTTTCGTTGCTTTTTTTCCTTTATTCGTTTTAACGGGTACTTTTATAGAACATTGGGGACAATGTTCAACTTAAGTGTAGGGAGAAATAAGCCTTAAAAACTATTCTTTCATTTGCCATTTGCTTTGTCCTTAAAATGATGGGTAATATATCGAAACATAACATAAAAGGTGATTTTTACCCAAATTTAAATTTTTTTATGACAGATACCGACGAAAACCGACTATTAATAGCGTCTCGTGGATAGGAATTTATATGACTAGCACAATAACCCTCAAAATTCCACCCCAAAAATGTGAGGTTCGCCCTTAGATCTTTAGGAATTCGGGTACCCATCGTTGGTAACCCAAGATGATTTTATCTTTACCCGGTTCGAGTTAAGGTTGATATGCATGCGTGCATGTCTATTCCGTCGTTACGGCCATATATGCATTGCCTTGTCGCCTTTTCTGGAATGTCTGGTGTTAGTAAAATTCATATGAGTGTACCGGTAGCATATTAAATTCTAAAACTTGTTATTGTGGTGCATTCTGTGACCGCATAGTAAGTATTAGGATTTGCTTGATAAGAGGCACTAGGATTAACCCATGTTTTAAACCTGTAATTGTTATGATGGTCACATCGATCATATAACTATCCCACACCCATGCCATGCACTCATTATTAGTGCAGGATACCCCTAGTACAACCCTCCGAGCCTATCCTTTTTCACGGTTCTCATAATTTTCTGGTGGATTCTGGATTATTAATGAAGAGCATTGTCACCCTTAAACCAATTGTTACACCCCAAATCGCTTTAGCCTACCTTGTATGTACTCCCTTTTAGTACATTATTGTGTTTAACCCAAGTTAATTATTGAGTACACGGTTGCTAAGTCCTTATCCTTGTAAATACTGTTTTGGGACGATTGGGATTCATGGTAGTATTTATTTCCGTGTAAGAATGGGAAAGAAAAGTAAGTCAATACCCCCATATGTTTTTGCTCAAAATGAATCTGCCATGAAATTTAGATCCACTGTCAAATCGTGTTAATTAGTTAGAATTGTAAATATCGAGCTTGTAAAAGCTCAATTTAGGGATATATATTAGAAACTCCATGAGATGTATTATGTTCTTAAGAAAAATTGATAAAAGAAAAAGAAAGAGATTGATGTAAGTTTTGTAGAGTTGTATATCTTCGTCCGAGTCTAGCTTAGCAACCAAACCATGTGTATTCGTGAAAATAATTAGAACACCCTTCAACCCAAAATTAACCTAAAGTCACCACCCAATGTAATCCAACCCGTTTCTTGTTTTCTCATTATATTGTTATCTTACACTACACCCCACAACCATTAAAAAGACCGTCATAGATATTAATTGAATAATACTTGCACCACTGTGGAGGTTGATCCTTTACCAAGGCCTATGTTAATTATATGCTATGAAGTAATGAGTTTGATTTTCGTTTCCTCTTTATGTTATAATTAATTATACACCCGAGTGAAAGAGAGAATCCCCCAACACTTATATGAATGCTAGTATATACTTTTCATGCTTTTAATTACAAGGTCTAGAAGGTTGTGTTGTAGAATATGTTTAAAAGAAGTTAGGTAAATGCCCTCATAATATATTGTCTAGGTAGAAAAGCCCATTGTTGATGACACGGCAAATCCAATTGTAGGGGATTTGATGAGGTTGACACTTTATAGACTTTTTACGAGGTCGTTTAACCCTCAAAAATCATGCATTTAAGCCCAATAAAAGTTACTTACCATTCCTTTAGTTATTGTATTTGGAAGACAATTGGAGAATTACCCATAACTTGGGCACATTAGGAGAAGAAAAGAACAAGACTACGGATCACACCGAAGATCTATCATAAAGTCTCTATAGTGTCTGGAGACGGCGTCACAAATACAAACGTGACGCCGACACTAACGAAAAATCAAAGACGCTTCACCATATCACAACGGTACGGCGTCACAGTACATTACCCAGCCCAAATCTAGAATATTCTAATTTTATGAACGGCTTCACGATTAAATACGCGATGCCGATACAGTGTATTTCCTAGTAATACACAAACCCGAATTGAGGGTTTTAAGTGTTTAATTATAGAACAAAAAGAGTGGTACAATACCCTAGTTCATTTAGCAGCTTGTTACGGGACGATTTTAGGCCTAAAAGACCCATTGTACTTCCTCCAACATCATGTTTTTAATCAGTAAGGTTAACTTAATCATTCAATATGTCAATGTGTGTTTTGATTCAATCTATGCTCTTGATTACCTTTAACATGCTTGGCTAAACCTCCAATATTGTTCATTTATAATTGTATGAAACCTAGGAATATTAGATCTTAGTAGTGATGATTCTTGTGAGGATGTGCATGTTAGGTCTTAGAAAACAGCTTTTTTTGTAGCGTTGATGATGATGTCTAGGGAAACGTGATTGTGTACCATCGGGTAACAGGCTTCATACTATCTTGCCCCCTAATATGGTTGATCCACTTTTAATATATTTCACATGCACTTAGTGTACTCCTAGGGGCCTTGTACCCTAGTATCTTAAATGATGCATACTTAAAAACACAAGATATCTCTTCCCCCATGTAGTTGAAATAGGGCACACGAAAGTAACAAGTTAAACACTGATTTTCTCTGCGGTTATGACTTTTGGCTTCCCAGAATGACCTAAAATGAGAATAGGGTATGAATTCTATCACGTATACTTATTATCTTTCTTGTATATCTATTACTTCCCCCTTTTACCTCAGAATTAGTAAAACCTAGTATGCACATATACTTGAGATCGTGTTCGAAGAATTGATAAGCTTAAATCTATTCCGTGAGAATCAACTAAGTCTTAAATTGAAAATAAGTCCCTAAAGTTTGAAACAAATGACATCTAAAGCCCTTGTAGTTAATATAAATTAACTCCTCTTAAAATTGTTATCCGTCATTATCCAAAACTTTATCCGTTTATTCCGTGAGTTATTTTGAAAGACCGTTTTAAAAGATTATTTGATAACACATTCTCTCGCTCAAATACTGACCCGTTTTCTATTTAAAGAGTTATAGTCATTGTTTGAGTGGTCTAATTGTCGTTGAAAATCTTTTTGTGATTACTGAAAACACTGATTCAATGTGAAGACAACTTGTTACCAATAAAAATAAGATTTCTCTTATTTTGACAAATAAATGCACTGACACGTACACTTATTCTATAAAAAAGCACAGGTTGTGTTGCAAAGTAAACACAAGCCTTGAATGAATATGAAGTAATTCATTCCCGAGAAAATAAATTCCCATTATGAGGCCAAGTATTCTTTTTGAAATACTTGCCTTTAAGATGGTGACCGAGTTGTTATCTGGAATAATAACAAGCCATTTTGGCATGTTTTAAAAGCATTTGAACTTCTGCTCGAACTTCATTTACAGCCTCGTATCATTATTAAATGACATTTCTAAGGCCGTAAATGTTATCGATTTTCAGAAGACATGCCAAAGATACATATTTTTATATTTTTCTGATTTTTAAATTTTTAAATTTTCTTTTTGAAAAATTTTTATAAAAGAAAAATATTTTTGTGTTTTTATGTTTTCTTATGTACATATGATACAGGATATACCGTGAGTAACTACCTTTACTCGTCCTCTTCCTCTGTCAAACCTTTTAGCGTTTCTAGAGACATGCTTCTCATTCTGAGCTTTTCGATCAAGAAATTGAATCTTTCTCTTGGCAAGGATTTGGTAAAGATGTTAGCCAGTTGATGTTCTGTCCGAACAAAGTAAAGTTCCACTATTCCATTCTCCACCTGATCCTTTATAAAGTGGTAGCGTACATCGATGTGCTTTGCTCTTGAGTGTTGAACGTTGTTGCAGGATAAAGCAATAGCACTTTTGTTGTCGCAGTACAGAGGAATCTTATTGAATTAAAAACCATAATCTGTTAGCTGTGAATGCATCCATAGGATTTGAGCACAACACCCAGATAAGGTAATATATTCCGCCTCTGTACTCGATATCGCAGTGCTCTTTTGCTTCTTTGAAGACCAGCTAACAAGTTTATCACCTAAGAATTGAGCACTTCCTGATGTACTGCGTCTAGTGTCCTGACACCCCGCGTGATCTGCATCTGCATATGCTGTTAGAGACATACCGGTATCCTTCGCCGTACCTGAAGGACAGCCATGTTAATGGTTCCCTTTAGGTATCGAAAGATCCGTTTAACCGCATTTAAGTGCTTTTCGGTAGGCTTTGCCTGATACCGGGCACATAAGCAGACTGCATAAATAAGGTCTGGTCTACTGGATGTCAGATACATGAGGGATCCAATCATGCCATGGTAAAGTGTAGCATCAACTGGTTTCCCCTGTAGATCTTCATCCAGTTTACTCTTTTCTACCATAGGTGTGTCTACAGAATCACTAGTTAGCAAACCATATTTTTTAACAATTTTAGAAGCATATTTAGATTGCTTTATAAAGATGCCTCTAGGACTTTAAGAAAATTTGTTAATCCTTAAATGAATGAATCTGCCCCATTATTGACTTCTTGAAACTTAGTGGTATACTGATTAGCAAAACTCATTACACATGGCAGTTGTTAGTGGTTGCAAATATTATATCATCAAACATAAATTTGTTTACCTGTATAAGTCTTGTTCCCAGGCTTGCCGTATGAAAAGTGTGTCTGGTTCCAACTGCACCTTTGGAGAAATGTTATGAGATTAGAAGTTGACAGCATGTTGTACCATGCACGTGGTGCTTGTTTGAGACCGTAGAGGGCCTTTTTCAGCTTGTACACATGCGATGGGTTGTCCTGATCAACAAATCCTTCTGGTTGAGAAACGTAGACCTCTTCTTTGAGCTCGCCATTTAAGAAAGCCGTTTTGACGTCCATTTGGTAGATCGTCATATTCTTATGAGCGGCATCTAATTTACCAGGTATCATTGTCATTGGTAGGTTAAACAGAGTGCACCAAATACATGAAAGAATGATAAATCCGGTTTCTTATCTTGCATAAGCTCATATGGAGTTTTGTTGTATCGAAGACGATTTAAAGAACGGTTTTGGGTGTTACAAGCTGTATTGATTATTTCGGCCCATAAAAATAATAGAGCTTTAGAAAATATTAACATTGTACGAGCAGCTTCTATAAGAGTTCGGTTTCGCCTTTCAACAAAGCTGTTTTGCTGAGGAGTACGGGCAACAGATGTTTGATGCGAGATGCCAACATTTTTATAAAATTCACAAAGTGTCTGATTGACAAATTCGGTTCCATTATCTGTTCGAACATTACGGACAGTGGCATTTAAACGAACTTGAATATTTTGATGCATTTAATGATGGCCTCAGGAGCTTCATCTTTTGTCCTAAAAAATCTGACCCAAGTAAATCGTGAGTAATCATCAACAATCACTAAGATATACCTTTTCCCATTAATATTCGACACACGCATTGGGCCACATAAATCCATATGCAAAAGATATAATTTCTCTTGGTTAGAGTCTTTAGCTTTGGGTTGATGGGAGGATTTTTGCTTTTTCCTAATGAACATGCTGAACACAAATGATCTTTCTGAAGTTAAAGTCTTGGAATGCCTCGTGCAAGACCGTCTTTAGCTAGCTTGTTAAGAGTACAAAGTTGAGATCGTGATAACCGGAGGTTGCATAACCAAGTTCTAGTCTTTGACGCTTTGGATAAAAGACTTGATCGGAGATGGTTTTAAGCATGTCATCAAGCAGAGACAATACCACTATGTATATCCTTTTCCCATTAATATTCGACACACGCATTGGGCCACATAAATCCATATGCAAAAGATATAATTTCTCTTGGTTAATGTCTTTAGCTTTGGGTTGATGGGAGGATTTTTGCTTTTTCCTAATGAACATGCTGAACACAAATGATCTTTCTGAAATTAAAGTCTTGGAATGCCTCGTGCAAGACCGTCTTTAGCTAGCTTGTTAAGAGTACCAAAGTTAAGATGTGATAATCGACGGTGCCATAACCAGTTCTTAGTCTTTGACGCTTTGGATAAAAGACTGATCGGAGATGTTTTAAGCATGTCATCAAGAGAGATTGTGTACAAATTTATGTCTCGGGACCCGGAAAGTAGATCAACACCTTCTAAATTACGAATAAAGCAAGTGTTTTTCCGAAATGCAACTTTAAGATCCGCGTCGCAAAATTGACCAACAGAAAACAAGTTATGTCCAAGCCCCTCGACATAGTATACTATTGAGATAGTAACATTTCCCAGCTGATAGTCACCATATGTTAGATGATATCATTTCATCACCAAAAACATAAAATAAGAGAAAAGATTTTAAAGAGATAAAGAAAGAACTAGAGAGAGAAATGAAAGAGAAAAATGGTTACTTGTTAAGAAAAAAAATGAGAAGCAATACCCTCTCTACACTTGGAGAGGGATTTATATAGTTACAAGAGATAAAATGCTAGATGGTTTGTTTGGACTTTATGTTGGGCCAGACTTAATACAAATGGGCTTAAGCCCGTCACCTAGGACCAACTAGCTTAAATAAATTCCCGTAAACTATGCTTTACTTATACAAGGCTTGGGAATAATAATGACCATCACTTTACTAAAAACATGGCTAACAATCTCCCCCTAAGGGGTGGTCATTCAATTGTGGATCCTTCTTGTGACGTCTTGAGTTTTGGAGCCTTGTGTTCTTAGGAATTCTAAAGCACGCATCCATTACCAGCCCCCCCACCCCCCCCCCCCCCCCCCCCCCCCCCACATCCGCTTCGCCCCCTGATCCCCTGTTGGGATCTTGATCTTTAACTTGATATTCTTTGACATATATATTGATTATCGTGGTCTTGTGCCCTTGTTTCTATCTTGGGACTACTAGATCTCTGAATCTTTTCTTTGAATCTTATGCCGCCTGCGATCTTGTGTCTCCACCCTCATGTCAGGTCTTTGAAACGTTGCTAACAATCTCTCTCAACTTTCCTTTGAATGATTCTTGTACCACATTATTGGAAAGAGTAGTACTTAGATACACTTGTAAAATATATCTTGTTAATGCAACACAATCTTGTCGATAATGTTCTTTTGAGGAAGTGCTTGTATATCAGAGATTGCGGAAGAATGTTGGCACAACATGTACTTGAGATTTCATAATTTTATTATCTTTGTATATTAAGACATGATGTCTTGAATCTTGACTCGAACATGGACCTAGAACCTGTTTACCATCGGGAAAACTGAAAGTATAGGTTAGTGATAAACTTACTTGGACTAAAGTGTCTTTGTACTTCGTCGAATAACGGTTTGCAAATCAACCACTGTTCCTCGTTAATCTAGTATAAAATCTGCCTGTTATCAGGTTAGAATTCAAAAGAATCTCCTTGACGGGGTTTCGCAGCTGGCACTCGCCGTTCTCGTTACCGGAGCGTCTCAAAGTAGACAACACGGTATGGTGAATCTGATGTTACTATCTTTATGATTGAGTTCGTCAATTCATATATGGACCAAATCGATATCTAGTTGACACAAGCTTGATTCATTTAGAATTTCACAAGTTACCTACCGCAGAGCTCTTTTATGTTGACTATGGAAGCATTTCTATTCATCACTGTGAATACTAAAGATTATCACTCTGAATGTTCTGGCATTACACAAAGTAATGCATATGACTTTTTCTACCAAATGTTGTATAATGATGTACGACATTTTGTATATTGGAATTTGTGTCCTAATGAGATTTTTGATGGATCTCGTTGGCTCTAGACTCTATAAGTGCACATTTGTTATTTGGTAATCGGAGGCTGGAGCGGACTGCCACCTTTTCAATATCAACGATCTCGGAATGAGAAAGCCGATAGAAACGTGTTGATCTCCGTGAGAAATGAAACAGAAATCTTTTGAGAGATTCTGAGTGGCTAGGGAGGGTTGTGCATTGCATCACTGGGTCCATGATGTCAGTCTTCAATATCAAAATCATCTTTGTGATTACCGATAGATTATGTATTGACCCGGTTTCTGCCTAGGGTTGTATGGAGGGCTTCTTTCTTTTCACCCTTTATCCTTATAATTCTTTTTCATTCTTCAACCCCTTCAGTGCTTACCGAGACTTCATGACTAGTACCTTGTTGGGTTTGTTCCAGCACTAGCTCCATCTCAGTCGGCACTATTCCCTTATTCTTACTTTACTCCTTTTTTCAATCATACCTAGGACTTCTACTCTATCTAATGGAGTGTTCCTGGGTAGATCCCTTCGGTTCTGGCTGGATCATGGAACGAATATACCTAACCTTAACCGCCTTATAACTCCTTGAGAAACAACAGTTGGTCGGTCTTTGTGGTATTACCATAAAGATCAATAAAACCATTTGATAAAAAATCAATCAACGTGTCTGAGAAATCATTTAAGACACATTGAGTGTTTTCAAAGTTACCAAAAAGCCCCCCTTACACGTATGCACTATATTATGAAAGAGTTTTGCACATGCGAGGTACGTCATCCTTCGCACATATATATAACCATACCACCCCCAAACCAACTCACACCCACCCACCACCCATTCTGGGAACGTATTATAGATTGAAGATCGTATCCGTTATTAATCCGTATTGATCACATTTTAATCGCTATTCTCCCCCTCAAAAATTTGCATATTATCGTTCTACAATTTTTGACAATTAGTGAATTAAAACAAGTTAAGTCTGGATTCACATGTAGCTAACTAAGTTCTTGGAGAAAAGCGTGCATGCAGAAAGAATTATATTATTATACTCCCCCTAAATTATAGAATAGATTAAAAACTTGGAGTGGGAGTTTGTTGAGCACACAATTTTGAAAGAATTTGAAATTTTATTTTTGAAAATATCTTCGAAATTATGGCACTCAAACCAGGATTATATGTGAAAGGTATATCTTATTTACCATCATTTTCTTTAGTCCTTCTCTTGAGCATTCAAAACTTTGAATGTTTATATGACTTTGCTCAAGACCGAGAAGATGCAAACTTCCTGTTGTTTAGGATAAATGTAAATAATTGAACATTTTCCTTTCTTTAGGGACCGAGTCCTAAGCTGACATTTACTTAGAAGTCGTAGAGAAAAAGTGATAATGACATGTTTTTAAAAACATTTGAAACTCCTTGCTCGAATTTATTTATTCACCCGGTGTTAATTATTAATCAACATTTCTAGGTGCGACAAAAATGTTATTGATTGTCGAGAGACATGTCAAAGAAGATTATTTTTGTATTTTTGAAATTTTTTGATTTTGTATTTTGCTTTTATAGGTTTTATATTTTTATATTTTGTTTTTCTGATAAAATATTTATAAATCAAAATAAAGAGAAAGATAAAAAATATTTACAAGTCAAAATTTCCATCACCAGTGATAGTTGTTATTAGAATTGAAGTTGATGAAGTTGAATCTTGTTGTTGTTGACGTTTATCGGATGCATCAGCAGTAGTAACAGCGGAAGACTTTGAAACAACTTGATTTTCTCCATTTAATAATTCGTTCGAACAAATGATACTCAGAATTGACTTTCCATCTCTATGCAAGTCATGAACCTATCATATCTACTGAATGAAAAAACAAGAAGATTTTCTATTTCTTTTTAAGGTAAAGCGCACTAAAGCGTACACTCCCCTTTTATTTGAAGCTCGGGTTATGCACTGAAGTGTTCATAAGCCATAAACCTGGAGATTAGAGAACATCAATCGGATAGATAGAAGTATGATGTTTCCTTAGTCTTGATAACCTGCCAATAAGAGAAGTAGAAATCGGAGACCTTTTGCATGAAGGTTTCGGGGGATTAGAAGTACTTGCATTGTCACACACAGATTTTTCAGACTTATTCTTGGTGTTACTAGATTCAGTTAATTTTCCACACATGGCAAAAATTCTTCCAGTTGGAATCCACCTGAGACAAGTTCTAGGTTTGCTAGGCCTAGATGAAGCAAGACTTCCTTTGGATTCTAACTCCTTCGAATTCTTGGCATTTGCCTACCTTATATGTTCTTTTGTTTTTTCTGTAATTGTGACATTGGCACTTTGAGTTATCAGCACGAGAATTTAATTTCATTCACATAATTAAGAACAGAATCATGATTGGCAGTTACTAATAACTTTGCATATACATAACACAAATAATTTTGATTTGCATTTCGAATGACAAGCGTAATGTTATTACTCATTCAGATGACATGTGCTTTTTGATTAGTAGGAATTGGGAATTTCCTATGGGTTTCTTCTATTTTCTCGATGTTATTCAAGAGGCAACTACTCTTAGACTTAGATGGAACCCTATCAGTATTAGAATTGCTCCTAAGATGTGGTCTTCTAGTCTTAGCAGTGTTGTTTACTCTGGTAGAAGAAAAACCATTTCAGTCAGAATCAGCTTGTTGCTTATGAATAACATTTGGTTGTGAAACAGTGATTGGTTTTATCCTAACGCTTATTTTAATGGGTTTGTGAGGGACAACATTATCTACCCTAGAGGTCTTGGAATGATTAGTCCTAAAGAATCTAGGGGCAATCACATTAACAGTTTGCACCACTTTCGATTCTCGTGTGGAGAGTGCGTGTTTTGAATTGACTGGTTTGGACAAAGCAATCCATCTTATCAAACTTGGGGAGAACTGGAGGGATTTTGAAAGGGGTGGTGAACAGAATAATGTTTTGGTTTAAAGAAGGAAGAAGGTGGTTTTCCAAAGATGATTGCATTGTAAACATAGTATTCGTTCTCGTACCTTTGGTGGTGCCTTTTGTTTTAGAAACCTTATCAGATAGCTGGGCTCTTAGCTTAGCATTTTCATAGATGGTGTCATACAATTGTTTTTGCAAAGAGTCAATTATTGAATTGGTCTGAGCTTGTGTCACTTTGATGGAGTCAAACAGGTTCTTGTTATTGTGATCTTTAAGATGAGCATTTCTTTGGCATATAATTCAAAAACTGGATTCTATGACACGTTTCTTATCTTTAGTGTGTCTGAGACACCTAGACAAGGATATTTGATGCACTTTGAGTATCACTACTTTACCTTTGAGATCTCCCAAACTGAGTTTTGCAACCGTATCGATCTTTTGTTGCATGTCATTTATAGATTTTTCAACGAAATCTTGTCATATTTGCGGTTCTTCACTTTTGTGTCCAATTTTTCCAAAGAACATCGTATTTTTTTCCTTTTTAATAAGCATTTTCAAGTTATTCCTTTTGTACGATCAAGCTCAGTTTGGAGATCGTATATGCACTTCTGAGTAAGCATATTGAATATATCATGATCATAACAATTTTTCATCTTTTGGGTACTCCAGTTGATCCATCTGAGTCATAGATGGGAGCCTTGTCAGACAGAGTTACAGATGTATGATGCTATGCTGGCAGTGTATCCTCTGAAGTGCAATTCACTTTTACTCTCTTTGTTTCTTCTATGGAAGAATCTGACTATGCAAGCAGCAGCACATGACTCAAATTCATCTTGAGTATTTGGATTTCCCTACTATCTTCCTTTGTGCAATATGCAGCTTAATGTTGCTGGAGATAAAGCGCATCCCATTTCTTGGCTTTACTGTGGATGTTGTTTGGCATAATGACCCTTTCCTCGACAGTTGTAACACCTTATTGGATTACTATTGATACCATTACCATTACCCTCAGTCGGTGCTGTAACAACATTTCCATTCCCATACTGATTTGCAATTTCTAAAACACCACTAAGCCCATTCATATTTTCAACATTCTGAATACCCAGATTATGAACTGCATTTTGCCCAACCTCATTCCCATCATTCTGCACATCATTTTTTCTCACATGATTTCCACCATTGTCATCAACCATTTGCATTTTGATGTATTGGCTCATGTTCATATCTGGTTGTGCAATTTGACTATTGCGAAGAATTAATGAACTGGAATGGTGTTGAGTTTGAATGCTTTAGCCATTAAAGCAAGTGTCTTGTTCATTGCAGTTGTGGGATCTGAACTGTCTTTGAGATTCTGCATTTGTTGTGGCATGTAGTTCGTGTTGAATGAAGGTTGTTGGAAAAAGTGGTTGTGGGTTTGTGGATGTTGTATGTAGGTAATATGTGTGATTCATCTGGTGATGAAACGGATTGGTATTTTTGTCTGAGTGGTTTGCATTAATGCCAAATGGATCATGAGTGTTTGCTAGTCGTTGTGCTTTAATAGCATTGATGTCTTGTTGGGTCGACATTGCAAAAATGATGTGAAATGATAAACAAGGATCTTAAGTGGGTAAAGTGATTGTTGTTGTGGATTGAAATCAATTAACGATCACGAGATTTTATAAATCTATGATTTAAACCGAGAAAAGAATTGGAATCTTTTGCGAGATTTTACAAAATCAAGAAGAAACCATGAAACAATAATTAATTGTGGTTAAAATCGTTGTTGAAATTGAAGAACTTGAGCTTTTGTTAACGATTGATGAGCGAAAACGATGAACGGATACCACACTTTCAACTTAAAATGATTAACGGTTGATTAAAGCATAAACAAGGACTAACGGTGTAATTAAAATCCAAGTTTAGTGCTTAACGGTTGTTAATTGAAGTTGCAGGGACTGAAAATGTAATATAGGATCACTTTGGAGGGTTAAAGGTTGATTTATAACTATTAAGGACTAACGGTGTAAACTTGATTCAACTTGAAGGTTAATAATGCAACAAGGACAAACTTTGAATTATACTTAAAGTTCAGGGGCTGCATGTGTCAACTTGGGGTTTTAGTTTAATAAATAAAAAGAATTACACATGTTTCCCTCCTTTTTATCACCATCTTCATTTGAAAATTAGTTTTAGGAACGACGTAACTTTTTGATCATTTTAATACTCGTTTCGGTATTCGTCAGGTGAAATGGCGAAATATACCACGTTGATCGAAAAGATGTCACGATCACGATAGTATAAGTTAAACGCCCCATAGTATACCGTCACTTGAACTCGAAAAACTGAAAATTACTTAAATCGTATAGATTTTGCCCTTGTTTAAGTTAGTTTGGTTCATAGTTTAGTTCGGTTCATACTAGACATCGGTTTAGATCGGTTCCCAAAGAAACTGCTAGATCGGTTCGTCTTGAAAAGTGTCTTGATCGGTACTTTGAAGGATTTAAACTAGATCGACACTTTGAAAGAATTAAACTAGATTGGCACTTTGAATATTTGAACTAGTTGTTGTAGATTTTGAACGCTTTCTTTGCGGGCGCGTAACCAACGAAAATACCAATGTCAGCTTTTGCATCTAATTTACCCAGTCCGTCATTGTCATTGGTAGGATAACAGAGTGCACCAAAGACATGAAAGAATGACAAATCCGGTTTCTTATCTTGCATAAGCTCATATGGAGTTTTGTTGTATCGAAGGGGGATTAATGAACGGTTTTAGGTGTAGCAGGCTGTATTGATTGCTTCGGCCCATAAAAATAATAGAGCTTTAGAAAATATTAACATTGTACAAGCAGCTTCTACAAGAGTTCGGTTTTGCCTTTCGAAAACGCCGTTCTACTAAGGAGTGCGGGCAACAAATGTTTGATGCGAGATGCCAACATTTTCATAAAATTTACGAAGTGTCTGATTGACAAATTCGGTTCCATTATCTGTTCGAACATTACGGATAGTGGCATTCAAACGAACTTGAATATTTTTGATGCATTTGATGATGGCCTCAGGAGCTTCATCTTTTGTTCTCAAAAATCTGACCCAAGTAAATCTTGAGTAATCGTAAACAATCACTAAGATATACCTTTTCCCGTTAATACTCGCCACATGCATCGGGCCACACATATCCATATGCAAAAGATATAGTTTCTCTTGGTTAGTGTCTTCAGCTTTGGGTTGATGGGAGGATTTCTTGCTTTTTTCTAATGCACATGCTGAACACATATGATCTTTCTGAAATTTAAGTCTTGGAATGCCTCGTGCAAGACCGTCTTTCGCTAGCTTGTTAAGAGTACCAAAGTTGAGGTGTGATAATCGACAGTGCCATAACCAGCTCTTAGTCTTTGACGCTTTGGATAGAAGACAGATCGGAGATGTTTTAAGCATGTCATTAAGAGAATTTGTGTATAAATTTGTGTCTCGGGATCCGAAAAGTGGATCAACACCTTCTAAATTACAAATAAAGCAAGTGTTTTTCCAAAATGCAACTTCAAGATCTGCGTCGCAAAATTGACCAACAGAAAACAAGTTATGTCCAAGACCCTCGACGTAGTATACTACTAAAATAGTAACATTTCCCAGCTGATAGTCACCATACCCCATAATTCTTGCAATATGGTCATTCCCGAATCTAACTGTACCCAAAAATTTACTAACAAAGTTCATGAGCTGAGAGCGGTTCCTTGTCATATGTTTTGAACATTCGGAGTCCAGATACCAAAGAACAATCTGGACAACCTGTCATGACAAGAGAAGAAGACGATGGAATATCTGTAGCATTGGATCCCCAAGTATGATTGGGTTCCGAGTGGTTAGCATTCTTAGATTCTACAATCTTAGCCTTTTTACTCGAACCTATATTTTTAACATTTTTGGGTTTCCTGCTGTAGACTTTAAGCTCTAGTTTTTGTGTTTCAACTGAGTTGGAAGTGGTTTTCTTAGGAGGCACTACGTTAGCTGAAGTGATCCTAGTTAAAAGGCACGATTTACCGACTATAGTGAAAGTTCTGCCTGTTGGTTTCCACTTAAGTCCTACTTCAGTGAATACATGACCCGTAGGTTTCCAAATATTTTGTTTTTTATGTTTCTTAGCGGATTTAGTACGGCTATTCACATTATCCACAAAATCAAGAAGACACATATCATGAACACCATCAAACATAGATTTCTTACAAGTAGCACAAATAGGTTCAGAATTCGCATTTAACAATGAATGCTTAACATCAACATTGCGAATAGGTTAAACAACACTATTCTTTTTATTAACTTTCCTAGGTTGGGCTTCTACTTTATTCTTCGTATTCCTACTTGGT
>BQNB010034343.1:2169-14854 GCA_026074375.1 Tanacetum coccineum
TGGTCAAACTTTGTGTTAAAACGTGTTAAATTTTAGCTTCACAATCTAATTTAAAAGCATCTAGTTGAGTTGTCAAAATCGTCAATATTTATAGAATATAGAAAACTAAAAACTCAAATAAGTATTATTGTTCGTGCATACAATATGTTTTGGGTCAAACAAAGATTTACCTATTTTACATCTTCAATACATATACAAATGTAAAAAGAGTTTTACCCATTTTTCTATCACCAACATTTTTTTAAGATATAAAAGTGGCCCAGATTGTTATATATGATTTATAGGCGTACACATATGTCAATGGAATAAAAACTTTTTGAGAAATTTAAATGTTAAGCATTTTAGTACGTATTAAACCAAAAGAAAAAAATGCAATTCTTTCGAACCCATCAATGAATAGCTAGAAAATCATTTTTCTATATTTACGATATTTTATGTGCTTCGGTGTTTTTCTATTTTATTGTACAACATGATTTCAGGCACACAATGAAAAATCCACCAAAAAGTATTTAGATAGATTTGAGATGTGATTGGAAACTGTTAAATCTTTGTTTAGAAGTAAAAAATTAAAGTTATAATAAAACTTGTAAATTTATAAATTTACACTTAACTCTATATAATTTATTTAAAATAAAAAACCATTAAAGTTTTATTAATTACCTCCTCTTTTTTCAAGTTTTTTTTTCACAAATTTGACACATATAATTGTTTTCTCCATCATATTTCTCCCCAAAAAAAAATTAATTTTGACCAAATTGATTCATCTTTGACTTTTTATTGACCAATCATATCGCACGATTTTGTCTACATGGCAAAATCAAACGTTCTGATTGGTCCAATTTTTTCTCATAAGGTTCAATTTGATGGAAAACTCTGAAATAATATAATTCTTTTATTATATAAAAGATGTGTCATTAAAACTAACAAAAAATATGAAATTTCAAAAACATGTTGGTTTTGTGAACTAAGGGCCGGTTACGGTCCAAAAACTGAACCGGGCTAATCTGGATAGGACCGGACTGGACTGAAAACTGATTTGGTCTAAAACTCCAGACCAATGATTGGACTGAAATGTTCAGCTCAGGTTTGATCTTGTTCGTCAATCTGATCCAGTCCAACAAAGCATAATAGCAGGTTGTGCATGAGACCGGACCAAACCGAATGCCGGAAATGAAGAAAAAGGAGAATCGAAAACCGACCGAAATATGTTCCGTCCAGTTCGGTCCTATCGATCCGGTTCGATTCGATTTCTCAGATTTCATCCCTAGATCTTGGACTATCGATTTGTAAGGCTCTTAAAAATGCTGCTTAATTTTAAGTATCTATACCATCAAAATAATCAAGCTTTTTTGAAAAGAAAATAAAATCATATTGAATAAAACCAACTGACCATTTTATCATGGCGGTCAAGAACTTCAAGACTGCACCCCACCAGCAATATTGGGTCCGATTTTAATAGCTCACAATATATTCTCCTTGTATCAACCAAGATAATACAACATGGTCCCACATTTGAAAAAAAAGAAGTTAAAATAAGATGATATTATTTTTTAAGTGGAAATATTTAATTTGTAGACATTTAAGTTTGGTCTATTATATAACTTAGTATTTGTGCGTTGCGGCGGAAGTATCTTGTAATTACAATTTTTAACAAACGATATTTTGATAATATGTTTTTCGTAACAATCACTTTATAAAAGATGGGCATTTTAGGTTCTAATAACTTTAAAAAATGACAAAAAGTAGATAGTAAATAATATACACATATCATTTTTTATATAAATTATATTAATTTTAATTTTAAGAATGTTTTAGTGTGTTTGAGAAGAGTATTTAAAAGTTTATTCTAATAGTTTGTTTGATCAATTAACTTAATTTGACTAGTGACAAAATTTATTTATCTGTTGGTCCGATTTGGTTTTAATCATACATCTAATTTATTTATCTGTTGGTCCAATTTGGTTTTAATCATACATTTGTTCACTGCAAAATATAATCACATGGTACCCGCTGCCGCATTACGCGGATACCTTGCTAATTATAATAAAAGACATAAATTCTCGAATCTAAATGGGTTAAGAACACCCCTTCAGCAAAAGGCACTGAAATGGGGCGTTGGAGCGTTAGTGAGGCGTCAATAAGACCGCAAACGTCGCCAGAATGGTAGCGTCGCGGTTGACATTTACTAATTAGGCAAACCGTAAAAGTGATTTTTATACAGTTTATCTTATCTTAATTACACCTTGAGTGTCCACATCACTATTTTAGGATGTTCCAAAATAAATGTTTTTTTTGTATTTTCACCAATAAGAAGAGAATTTAATAGGTAGAGATGATATTTGATTGGTAAAGAGTGTAGTTGGTATTTTAAAACTTTATATATTTTGAAAGTGAACATTTATTAAGAGAATGATGAAATGTAACTTATAGCTAAACATCAACCTTATAAAAGAACTACGTACTTGATACATATTTCAAGGGTACTCTTTATAACTTTTTACCCATTAACTAGGGATGGCAAAAAAACCCAAACCCAATGGGGAAATTCAAAACCCGAAGTTTTTGGGGCGGGGCGGGGCATGCTTATCGGGTTACGGGGCGGGTTTTGGGGCATTAACGGGGATTCTTATCGGGTTCGGGGCGGGGACGGGGCATAACATCCCCAACCCGCCCCGCCCCGAAACTATACATACATATCGATATATTATTTTCATATATTGTTATGTTAGTATTTACGTAATAAACCAATATTATCAAAATTTTTTAGTATTATATCTTTGCAAGATTGCAAGTTGTGATTAATAAAAACTTTTTTGTGTAATGTTTTTAAAGAAGATTTGATTTTTTTAACGTGGTGATAATTATTTATGTATAATTTCTTGAAAACTTATGAACGCTACTAATTATTATATTATTAGTGGGTTCTTGATTATTTATATTATTGCATGTAATCACATTTGTAAAAAATATGGCGTAAAAATAATAATAAACGGAGAACAACGTGTATTTGGTGGAGCAATGCGCTCGTAAAGTCGCCCCGATAATATCTCCAACAGGGATCGAAGCGGGTTTGGGGGGAGCATCTCGCCCCAATGAAGCGCCCCGATAAGATCCCCATTGGAGATTGGGGCGGGTTTAAGGCGTGGTTTGCTAATCGGGTTTGAGGATGGAGGGTGGTCTCCCCGCCCCAAACCCGCCCCATTGCCATTCGTACCATTAACAAAAAGTAAATAATATCCATTCCCAACTTAGGAGGAGAATGTCAATATTGACTTTGAGGGTCAAAATTTTAATATACATCCTTTTTACTTTTCAAATCCAAAATTCGTTTGACTGTGGGGGATTTTATTAATAAGTGCTTAGAGAAGGAGGTACGGTGGCGCCGTTTCTGGTGCCATCGCCAACGGCGCCAGAAAATGGTTGACGCACCGTTACCTCTGTGGCGTTTTTCGTTGTCGCGCCGTCACCACCAGCCCAGAAAAAATAATTTTTTCATTTTTTTTGTTTTTCTTTTTTGAAAAAGATAGCCGTTGGGGTGTTTGAATGTAACGGCTATATAGCCTTTTTTTTGTCTTTTTCCTCAAAATTTTTAAATTTTACCCCTTAAAAATACCTCCTTATTATTTCATACTTCACACACACTTCCAATACATTTTATAACACATAAATCTTCACTTCTCTAATTTTTCTTTCAACAAAAATGAACCCACACAAAACCTTGGTTTATAGAATGCTTAACGACATCTTCAGAACCAACTTGTTCGGTCGTCTCGAATCCGGCCCTACAATACGGGTCGTCTATCGAATCCGAACACACCAAACACCTTACTTTCCACGTTTTCTCAAACAAAAACCCATACAAGAATCCCGGACGATTTCGCTTTAGTTTCTCAATGGAAAAATGCTTAACAACAACAAATATTCAATCATTTTCGCAAACTACACAACAAAACCAAAATGAATACAACCCAGATCCTCCCAACAATCCTACCACCTTGTTGACGAAAACGAAGACGATGAAGAAGAAAGAGCCGGTCCCGACCCTACGTCGAAAAAAAACCGAAGGTGAAGAAGTGGCGATTGGACGAAGAGAAAGAAAACCCAAATAACTCAACCAACAACCGAAGACGAAGACGAGGCCCCGAAAAGAGCTCGTAGTTTATGGACCGACGGTGAGGAATTGCTTTTGGCGGAGACTTACATCCAAGTATCCGAGGATCCAAAAGAAGGTGCGGATCAACAAATGGATACTTTTTGGTATAAAGTTATGGGATGTTTAAACAAGGAAGCCAAAAGGACTCAAGTACCTAATCGTTCAAGAACATTGATTACGGAAAAGTGGACTCCGATGAATCGAGATGTCGGTAAAGTTTGAATATACGATTGTGTGTGAAACGGGCTTTATGAGTGGGGAGAGAGAGAAGACGATAAAGATTTCATGCGGAAAGATGTGCCACATGTTGTTTAAAAGAACATGGAAGAATGATTTTAAACACTCGGCCGCTTGGAATTTTTTGAAGGACAAGCACAAGTGGAAAAATCCCGACTCGACAAATGCAAGACGTAATCGTCTTCGGGTTACGGAAGAGGACCCCGAGCATTTTGGCCCCGATGCCTTGCCAAGGCCGGACGAGATGTACCGGATCCAAAAGAGCCAACGTTCGTCTAACTCGACCGCAAGTTCCGGTTCAAACCCGGGAATGTTCCAAGAAAGCTTTCAAAAACAATACGGAGTCTATGAGGCAAGGATGAAGAAAGTTGTTCTTGAGGCGGGAGTCTGAGCGAGAGTCAATTTACTCGTAATATCAAAATGATTGCGAGGTATTGGGGTGCTAACTATGGACACAAGCTTCATTGGATCCGAATGAATCGCGCTATCGTGATAGGCTCCCCAACAAGCAGATTCCGGTGTAAATATTCCAACGCAAAAGAATATTATTTCTATGTATTTTTTAGTTTTAATGTCTTTACTTTTATTGTCTTTAAGTTTAATGTATTTTTTTTCTTGTAATGTGTTTTTTTAATGAATGAAGGTAATTTTAGTTAATATTGTGTATTTTTAATTTTATATATAAAAAAAACACATTTTTAATTGTTGTACCCAGTGCTCTTAATGCTTTGCTAAAGTATCAATGAACTTTGGCTTTTTGTAACTTTTTTCTAATTGTTGTTGCCTTGGCGTTTTATAAGCAAGTCATTAACATATGATTGTTGTACAATTTAAACTCTTAAAAAGATATCACATGCCTAGTTAACATAGAAAAACAAGAAAAATATAATGTAAAATGAGTAGTTTAAGAAAAAATGTTTATTTTTATTATGTGGGAAAAGGAAGGGTTGTTTCATCTCCACAAAACATAAAAAAACACGTTCGATTGATATTGTTATTAAAGATCTGATTATAATTTAATATAGCCGACCCAAGCCCACTCTGAAAAATAGAAAATTTCAAACAACCAAATGTCAAATTAATGTTTTAAGCAATCACAACCATTGTATTTAACTTCTAACCTAAAATCTTAATTTCACTTGTCTTATATTTTTTTCTTTCTGTTTGGATGTTAAACAATTGGGTATTAATTAACGAGTGATGACATATAGATCTAACAATGAAACCTATTAATAGACATATTTCATTTATTTTTTAACACCTGTCATGCATTTTTTATTTTTCAGCATTTTCACCAATTAACTTTGTAAATACATCAATTATATTTTTAGGTCTAATTTTAAATCTAGATTTTAAACACACAAATCATTTTTCTTAACTTTGATTAGATAATGTTATCATCAAGAAATAAATTAAACTGGAAATTTTTAATTTTATATTAAAATAACTTAAATATAAAATTGTTACTTTTAGGGACAGATAGAATATAACTTTGAGTAAAAGAGTTGATGCTTTTCATCGGTAGTTAATGATTTTCTGACGTATACTGTTAGCACTAGCTATTATGTCAACTATAACCATCATAAAAGTAAATATTTATTAAATTCAAGTTTAAAAAGTACTCTAATAAAAGTTATTTGTTATTTGGAATGTTGTTAATTGTATTCTTATTCTTATTTTCAGATGATATAAAATGATTTGTTAAGTTTTTAAAATCTACATTATCTTTTATACAACCCAAAATTGTAAAATGGTTTTTTTTAAGGAAATAAAATTGCTCAATTTTGTCTCGTATCAAAATAAAGTAACCTAATTAACGAATAAAAATCAAAATTGTCCTTCAACTTGATTAAAATTGTTTCAAGTTGAGAACACGTATGATAGCATTACACAACTTAAATAAACAAGGGAACATAAAAAATAGAGTTAATTTCATAACTCGTCCCTAATGTTTGACGGGTATAACGGATTTAGTCCCTCCGAAACTTTTTTAACGGATCCAGTCCCCAAACTTTTGAACCGTATCGGGTTTAGTCCCTCTGACTAACTTTTGTTAGTCAATCCCGTTAAGTTGGCATAAGTGGAGGGTATTTTCGGCTGTTCCTATCTTAGCTTCATCCCTCCCATTTTTTTAGGGTTCATATCACACATTCACACACACAAATTAGTGTTTCAATTCACACACCCCAATCAAGATGAGTTCATCATCTTCTTCCTCATACCGACGCTACAATCAAGATGTTAGTAACAAAACCCATTGTGACTGCAAACCTCCACACCCTATTCCCATTCAAACTGCTTGGACCACTGATAACCCTGGTAGAAGGTTTAGAGGATGCCCAATTCGTGACAAATCAAAGAAGTGTGGTGTTTATGGGTTTTTGGATCTTGAACTTCCTAGTGACTACTACAAAGGTTTGGTTTATTCACTACATGAGGAGAACAAAGCATTGAAGAGGATGAACAGGATGCCTGTTGGTGTGATGGATGGCACAAGTGGGGTGGTTTCCAACAACTCATTCGGTGAGAAGCATTTGAAGTCTGAATTCACTTTTATTAAGTCAAAATTCAAAATTTATGATAGGATATTGTTAGTAGTGTGTTTTTGTGTATTGTTCTTGACTTTGGTAACAATGTATGACATTGTAATGTAACTGGTTTGAATTGAATAAAATGTTTGTGAGGGGTAACTACTGAAGGAGTATTGGAGATTATGGTTTGGAAATGTAGCTGACATAGGTATAGCCCCACATTTTGTGTGAATGGGACTCTATATTTCTTGATGATGCCTCCTCCTTTTAATCCCTTTTTACTGTGGATGTGGGTTGAGTGAATTGGGATTGAATTGAGGGTGGAAATGTAGTCAAGAATATAGGGTATTGGTGCAATAAAAGGTGAATAGTTAGTCTCCTGATGCTCATTTGGCTTGGGAAGCTACCATCAGGTTGATATTAGAGTTGATAGAGATATGGTGCAGTATCATCTGTGATACCCTGTACCATCAGAGATATTAGTTGTATTTTGTTTCTATGTATATCTTTTTGAATCTCAGTTTGTAGCAAGGATTTTGCATGTATTGTCCTTGCTTGGAATGTAATTTTGTGGATCAATAATATATCTTCAGCTTTGCACGCTGATGATAACCCACAAGGATTGCTGATAGCTTTAAGAGTCGGACCATGCCACCAAGAAGATTGATAAGGATGTGTATGGGTATCAAAGTAATGATGAGTATGTATGCTGGTTTATGATTACTGGAACACATGTGGATGTGCAAGATGAAAGTATGATGAAGAAGATGTGGTGAGGTCATGACCACCAAGGATGTATGACATGCTATGTTATCAAGACAACTTTCATGTTGACATGTTTGTTCCATTTTGTAAGGCTAGGGATCAAAAACGGATTGAGATAAGTCATACAATACCTGCTAGTGTGTTGGGTCTTTGCACATACTTTGTCATGGGTTGAGATGAGAAATAGTTGAGAAAGAGATCTATTGAAGCATTGAAGGTTGTGGTTGAGGTCGTGGTTCATGTTGTGGTTGCAAGTTGTTATGTAAATTGTACTTTTTGTCTTCATGTTATGTCTTAGTAATGTCTTAAGTTATGTCCTTTTTAACTCTATTTCTATGGTATGTATGCTACTAAAACACCTTAATTTGTGTTTTGCATTTGGATGTCTTTAGTATGCAGGTAACCTATATGCAGTTGGTTAGCATTTACAACACCTAGTAAAATGGGTAAAAGGGAGATATGCATTAACAACACATTCATAACAATCAACCAACACAATGCATTAACAACACATTCATAACAATCAACCAATACACACTTCATTAAGATAGTTGGTTAAAAAACCAGTGTTTGACCTATACAAAGTCAAATATCAACACTTAACTTACATCTTAAAGTACCAAAGGAAATAGACATAGTGTTTCACCTTAGATAGTCAACACATACAAGTACATAACTTAACTAGCTTATGGTGTACTCTGTGTGGTTTGTGAACCATGAACACCAGCTTGTTGTGAACCATGAGCAGCATCTCCATGACCAGCAACACCAGCTTGTTGTGAACCACCCCTTTTTTACTCTTGCAGCCTCTTGAATTGTGACCAACCTGCTTACACGATTTGCAAGTAACACTCTTTCTTATCTTTGTCAGCTTCTTAGACTTTATCATTTCATCTGCAAGCTCAGCTGCACTCTCTTTCCTTTTCTTAGGGGGTCTGCCAATCTGTAGGTGAGGTTTTGGTGGGATAATGGTTGTTGGACACATGCAGATTTTCTTCCACCCCCCCCCATGTGGTCATTCACTGGATTTATCTTAATTTATACATCCTTTCCATGTTGTTAACCAATGAACTGGAAGACAATAAGATGGTATTCCAGTATCTATCCCATTATTTGGCTTGATCCCTATTGGTAAGCAACTGAATGTGTGCTTGGTATTTATCAAATCTATTCCTACAACTACATACTCTTTTACTCAGATTAACCAAAATTGTCACCCCAAAGGACAAGTTACTTGAGAAAAGTCATACCATTCATTCATACTAGGATAAAATTAACATAATATAAGTAAATCTAACAAGCAAGTAAATTTTTCATTGTTTAGATACTTACCTTCAATTTGCCAGCAACCCCTTACAATAAGCTTTATAAAGATCTTTGCTAGTACTTTTGGTGTTAAAGGTCCATCACACTGTCTCTGCACCTTATGAACATTCATAATTCTCTTACAAGGTATTCCCTTTATGATATTCTAGACAAGTGATATAGCTTGTCTTTCCATCTAGAAGCTGCCTGTTTAGAACCTTACACAAGCTTATTCAAAAGAATATTGCTTTCTTGCCCTACCTGCAAAACAATCACAATTAGTTAGACATAACTTAATGCAATACAAAAATAATTTTACGAGAGAACATTATAGTTATTTTTATACTCGGTAAAGTGTTTGACGAACCATAGGGACCCAGTGGTGTTGATTTGTGGGATTCTTCTGTCAGACCAACTCGTATTATAGTTGCGTATAGTTGGAGTTTTTCATTTTCTTCCATTCTTTTATCAAACTTCTGAATGGTGGAAGCAGTGCTGGCAGCAAATTCATATAAGTTGTCCTGTTGTATAGTACATTACCTCATCCAAGACAATGTTGCATAAATGTATCATAAATGTGTTTTTTGATGATCAAATAAACGCCTAATTCTGCATTTGGAAATGTTCTCTGCTGATGGCTGGTATACATCCTAATGTATAACAGAATAATGAGAAGAACTAGTATATATACAAACACATTTAAAAAAGAGTTTTAAAGTATGAAACTTACCTTTTGCCTGTCAGATATAAAGTGAAGTTGGAGTTTTGAAAAAGCTCTAGGATCATACTACCTGAGGAGTCAAGGATATACTCGAAGTTCCATGAGTATTCCTTGCTCATTTAGGATTCAAAATACTCTAGGGGCGCGCCTATCCTATGCAAGTGGATAGATCCTCATTGTTTGGGTTACTCTACGAACAGCGCTGTTAGAGAATATTGCCAGGGTATGGTCAGACAAGAAATACAACCATCAGACCCATAGAAATTCTCTTTTATTCCTCCAGCTTTGTGTCAAATCATATTTTAATGGATGCAGGTGTAGATTCAGATTATTGTGATTGTAGAATCGTAGCTTGTGAAATTTTCTTTCTTCACTGTTAGCGGGAATCTTTCTGTGTGGTTGAGATCTCGATCGTGATCTCTCAACTGTAGTGTTTGGGATTCTTCCTTTACCAATTCCATACAATGTAATGCTCTTAACTGTGATATTGCTGATTATTAGCTTCCACAACTCTTTTATAAGCCATTTTTTAGCGAATGATGTACTCCTTATGGCCTTTGATACTCCCTACTTCAACTTTTGTCTGCAATTATCCTTGAAACGGTTTAATCAAAGTATCTTGCGTCATTTGGTTTAATGGTTTCCTCTACATCTTAGGATAAGAATAAGTTTGGCTGGGGGCATTTATGATAAGACTGTTATATCTTGATTGTAGACTAAAGTCGTGAGTATGTCTCGTAAGCGCACGCGCATTAGGTTGTTGTTGCTGACTTCCCATTTATGGAGATGTGTGCCTCGTGTCTGTTGGGCGTACGTCTGAGATAAAGACTTGCACTGAAGTTAGCCTTAAGGAATTGACAGTATAGATTCCCTTAGGAATTAGGTTGTTATGCAACTTTCTCTTTTCTTAGAATGGGACTTGGGCTTGTACTTTACTAGTTGGGCAATTTTGATTCACACCAGTAAAAGGTATAACACTTCCCATGTCATTGTTAGCAAAATCTGGAACTTGGCCTTTACAAACAACCCTCACCCTTAGCTTGTCATTTTTTTCAAGGATAATTGTCTTCTTTGTTCCACAGATACTCTAGTGACTTTATCCTTAACTAGTTTACTAGTAGCAAACTGTTCTCCTAGAAAGAAATCCTCTTTATAAACTCTTTCTCTATTAATATATTGCCTTATTCATCCTAGACAACTTTCCTTAATGCTTTTCTCTAACAACCTTCATCTGAATTCACTTTCCACTATCCAAATTCCCTCATGATCAACCTCTTCTAACTCAAACACTTCATTCTCCTCTAACACATTCTCTTTACATCCTAACCATTCTACCCCAGGATCTGTGTGTCTCTTAAACTCAGCCATATCAACATCTACATCCTCTATCAAGTTCTCTTCATCCACAAAATAGTCACTGTCTTCACTATCTGAACCAGAATCACTACCTGAACCATTCTCACTACCTGAACCATTCCTACTTGATTGCCCTACTTCTTCTACTAGAATGTTGAACCTTTCTTAGTATTTCTATAGGCAACTTTTTTAAGGGTCTCACTTAACCACTCATCATCATCTTACATCAACCCTCTGTACTCTTCTAATTGTACCAGAAAAACTATATCAGGTTGAGTCACATCATTCATGTAGCCAAAGGATCTTGTGTAATACATGTTGCTTTTTGACAGTATGGTCAGTGTACAGTCTATAACACTTAAACTTTCAACTCATACATTTTAGCATTTAATATACACATCTTTATCAACAACTAATTCTACAAGACTATTTTCCGTAGCTCTGAGTTAGGTTTCTTATTATAATAGAGCTCCATACAAGGATTTTCTACCACTCAACTTTGCTCAGCTTTACTAGGTACTTCAACAATAGAAAAAGTATCTTAAGAATCAATATCATTCAATCCCCTACTTTACCTTTACCTATAATCCCCACACCTCGCCCGTTGTTGTAACGTGTCATAGGGGATGGTTTTGTTGTAACTCCATGGTTATATCTTAGACAAAATACACTTGGAAACTCTCCTGTTGATAAAAATTCAAAATTCAAAATTATGGTTTCAAAATTAGATTATACTTAACCTAATTGATTGACAAAAACACTTACTATAATCTTTATATGGATTGGCTTCTTGTCCCTTTTTCCGATCCTACAATTGGACAGCATTGGGGATCCTTAACGGAATTCTTCCTAATTCGGATTGGGGATTCTTGGGTTTCTTGGGGGTGGGGATACAAATTTAGGGATGAATTGTGTTACTGAAAAGTATATATTGGGCGCCAACTATGAACAGACGAAACCCCCCCCCCCCTCAAATGCCACATATGCCAACTTAACGGATTGACTAACAAAAGTTAGTCAGAGGGACTAAAACCGATACGGGTCAAAAGTTTGGGGACTGGATCCGTTAAAAAAGTTTCGGAGGGACTAAATCCATTATACCTGACAAACATTAGGGACGAATTATGAAATTAACTCAAAAATCAATTAAATAAAAATAAGGTGTGGCTATAAATGAACTACAAAATTTTAAATTATAAAAGAAAAACTCATTCATATCAACACTGGTTAAAAGCAACCCATGTGATTGGGTTTTACAAAAAGAAAATATAAAAGAGTGAGTACCGTACGGAATACCAACCCAACTATACCAAACATTGTTTTTAGATTGGTTTGTCAATCTATTTGTTTTGATCCGAAGCACATATGGTGCATTTGCTTGTAAAAGTCAATATGGTACTTTGCCATATTGCTTGAACTTCTTTTGATAAATTTATATACTTTATCACGGTAAAAAAACCCTTTACAAAAAAAAAAATTTGTTTTAGTCTAAATTCTAATTTTCTATCATAAACCCACGAACCAAACTGCCCCTAAAAGATAAACACTCATCTTGATAAAAATTACTCCCAAATAGGGGTGTCAAAGATACCCAAAATCCGACTAACTCGACCCGAC
>BQNB010034343.1:15379-51673 GCA_026074375.1 Tanacetum coccineum
GATTCTTTGTCATCTACCTTTGACGAATGGGGTTTTTGAGGATTGCCAAGGTGGCATTTGTTGTTTTGTGAGGTGGGGATGGATTGGGAGAGGGACGTTTTTGTCTGGGATTACAGGGGTCGAGGGATAGTGATGGGTGAACAGGGGAATTGGCGAGAAGAGGGTTTAATATGTTTTGGGGATATACTGGGTAATGTTTGTAAAATGCAACTTAGGTCCCTTATTTTGATATATGTGTTTGCATGGACAGTCCTTGTGGTGTAAATGGTATAAGGGATTTAACAACTTCAGTCCCTGAAGTTGTATACGACTATTACACCCACAGTCCTTGGGGACTAACGAAATAAAGGTTAACGGTGTTGTGGGCTTATCGGTTGTTAACAGGGATTGGGCCTCATATATTGGGCCGGGTAATGAAAGGGTTATGATTGGACCTTTTTTAAAACTTAAGGCTTATAAGTCTTCTAAATGGTATCTTAATGGGCTGATCCGACCCATTAAATGGGTACGGGTTGGCCCATTTAAGATTTCTTTGGTTTTGGCTCCGTCTTTGACTTTGACTTTTTTGACTTTTGTTGACTTTGACTTTTTACGCTCTTTCCATTCCGTGCTCGGTTTTGTCCGTTTTGGCTTTGTTTTTGTCCTTTTTGTTGATATCCGTTTCTTGCATAATATAAATGCAAAACATACAAATACAATATATTTTTGGTATGTTTTTGGTCTTTTAAGTTCGTTTTTATAGGCGAAGGGTGTGTGTAATTAAACATATACCCAAAGCTAACCGGGCTAAAGGCCCATGGAAAGCCTCTTAGTAGGCCCATGGCCGGCCACTATGGATTATATAAAAGCCCTCTCCACACATGGAGAGGGTGTTGGTTGTTCATTTTCTCACACACACTTAATATAATATTCTCTTTTTTATTTCTCTCTCTAAGTATTCATCCAACCATATCTTTCTCTCTCTAAAACTCTCGACTAATTCCATACTTTATATGTTAAGAAATTCTACAATTGGTATCAAGAGCCATGGGGTGTTTGTGAAGGTTTTGTGTGCGTTTGTTACCTTTGTTTACTCGTGTTTTGGTTCGAATCAATTCAAAAAGTTTTCACTTTTTGAGGGTTTAAAAACCATAAAGCTTTAAACTTTCTTCATTATTTATCTTAGTTTAGGCTGGAAGTATAAGAAAATCTTTGAAAAACCATCAAAAATTTCATCTTTTTGAGTCTTTTTGGTTAGAAAAAGGGTTTTGTACCAAGAATCTTGATTTTAAAATTTTCGTGTCAAAAACGTTAAAGTTTGTGTTTTTAAGGTTCTAATAGTCTTAGATAGGTAAGAAGTACAAGAAAAATCAGGTAAAAACGTCAAAAAGTGAGTCTTTTTAAGATTTTTGGTTTTTGAGTCTCGAAGTGTATTAGGCGATTTATACGTTTCTTCTGGCGAACTATACGTGATTTTCCTTAAGGCGATTTATACGTAGTTGAAAGGCAAATTATACGTGTTTTTCTATAGGCGAATTGTACGTGTTCTTCTACAGGTGAATTATACGTATCTTTCTACAGGCGATTCATACTTAAATTACCAAGGGAGATTTATACATATTGTTATCAAGGGCGATTTATACGTATTGTTACCAAGGCCGATTTATACGTATTGTTACAAAGGGCGATTTATACGTACATTACCAAGGGCAATTTATATGTGTTCATTTCCAAGGGCGATTTATACGTTGTTTCTTAAGGAGATTTATACATCATTTTCTTTGGTGATTTATACGCTTTACTTGGGAGAACTATACAATTTCATTACGTGAATTATACGGTTGTACTTTGATTTGTAAAATCTCATGAAAACTTGATTTCTTGGTTTTCTCAAGAATTCTAAAATCCCGTGTATTCCAAAGACTCAACTTCATTAAACAAACCTTACTTTAACACAAAAACCTCCAATCACTGTACAATCATTTAATCTTATCACATTAAAATGGATTCAATTATTCCACCTGGACAAAAGAATACTCTTGCTGAGTACATGATACTCTCTGGTGCTGATAATCGTCCACCCATGTTGGACAAGGACTTGTATGATTCGTGGAAAAGTCAAATGGGACTTTACATGCAAAATAGAGAGCACGGAAGAATGATACTTGAATCAGTTGAAAATGGTCCACTCATTTGGCCTACTGTTGAAGAGAATGGAGTGATCAGAACAAAGAAATATGCTGAATTATCTACTATTGAGAAAATTCAAGCTGATTGTGATATGAAAGCTACCAATATCATTCTTCAAGGTCTACCAGCTGATATCTATTCACTCGTGAATCATCACAGAGTTTCTAAAGATTTATGGGAGAGAATTCAATTACTGATGCAAGGTACCTTTTTGACTAAGCATGAAAGAGAGTGTAAGCTGTATGATGCATTTGATAAGTTCACCCACATCAAGGGGGAAACACTTCACAAGTATTACTTGAGATTCACTTAACTGATTAATGATATGAACATCTACAACATGAAAATAGAGCAATTTTAAGTGAATACAAAGTTCTTAAATAGTCTTTCACCGGAATGGAGTAAGTTTATGACTGATGTCAAGCTCGTGAAGGATTTGCACACTACCAACTTTGATCAGCTTCATGCATATCTTAAACAACACAAACTCCATGCAAATGAAGTTCATCTTCTGCGTGAACGCAATCAAGATCCACTTGCATTTATAGCAAATCAGTAGATGACACCACCTCACGTCAACACTTATCAGTCTTCATACAATAATCCTCAACTTCAACAATAGTTTTCACCATCTCAATATGGATCAATTCATCCTAATCAACATTACTCATCAACTTACCCATCACAACCTTAATTTAATCATTCATCCATTCCACCATCATATCTATTTCAGTCTTAAACGAATCATCAAACCTCATCTGTACCACAAATTTATTATCAATCACCTCAAGTTTCAACACAACCTATGACTGAGTTACCTCTTGTGGACTCAAGTTTTCCTGTTCCTGTATTCTCTCCAGGAGATGATCCAATTGCTTGTCTTAACAAAGCAATGGCTTTTCAAACAGCTGTAGCTTCCTCAAGGTTCCCCTCAACCAACAATCAACTTAGAACTTCCTCTAATCCAAAAACCAAGCCACTATTCAAGATGGCAGAGTCACAGTGCAACAAGTTTAGGGGAGACAAGGGCAAAGTTATTCTGGTACTGGGTATAAGAGTAATGCTACTAGTTCTGGGGGAAATAATGCAAGCAGACAAGCAAGGGTTGTTAAATGCTACAACTGTTAAGGTGAAGGACATATGGCTAGGCAATGCACTAAGCCTAAGCCACCAAGGAATGCAGCATGGTATAAGGAAAAAGCAATGTTAGCTGAAGCTCAGGAAGCTGGACAAATTTTGGATGAAGAGCAACTCGCATTTCTAGCAGATCCAAGGGTTCTAGATGATCAAGTTGTTCAGATAATCATTCCAAACAATGCTGATTTTCAGACTGAGGATCTTGATACTTATGATTCTGACTGTGATGATATCTCAAATGCAAAAGCGGTTCTCATGGCCAACATTTCCAACTATGGTTCTGACATTATCTTAGAGGTACCTCATTCTGAAACCTATCTTAATGATATGGAAAATCAAGGTGTGCATGCAATGCAAGATTTTGAACAATCACCAGCTGTGAAATTTACAGATAATGAGATACATAGTGATAGCAATATCATTCTGTACTCTCAATATTTGCAAGAAACACAACAGGAAAATGTTCAAGATACTCATTTGCAAGCACAACAAGATTCAATGATTTTATTTGTGATAGAACAAATGTCAGAACAAATGATTAATCATGTAAATAATTAGGAAAAGGCTAATAAGGAACAGAATAATGAATCAGTAACCGCTGAGCTAGAGAGATATAAAGAACGAATCAAAACTTTAGAACAACGTCTTAATATTGATTTAAGCAGTTGTGAAAAAATGATTGATTCTTAAATGGATGATATGATTAAGGAGAAGCTTGCACTGAAAGAACAAGTTGACTCACTTGAGCAAAATCTTTTAAAACAAATCAAAGAAAAGGAATGTTTATTGCAAACATTCACTGTTTTCAAAAGTGAATCCAAAGAAAAGGAAGATAAATATATGGAAAACGAAATTGATTTGGAAAAGAAGATAAAGAAACTTGATAATATTATTTTTAAAGTGGGTCAATCTGCTCAAACAGTGCACATGTTAACTAAGCCACAAGCCTTTTATGATAATATACACAAACAAGCTCTAGGTTATCAAAATCCGTTTTATCTTAGGAAAGCTCAGCGGATTAAACCAACCTTGTATGATGGTGTTGTTATTTTTGATAAACATGTTGCTATGCCTGTGATTGATGATGAGGAAACATTGATTTTGGAAGAAGGGAGTCGATCAAAAATGTCTGAAAAAGCAAAGGATCCAGAGGTTATTAACAAAAACATTTCTCATAAACCTATTGATTATGAAAAATTAAATAGACTATCTGATGATTTTGGGAAACGTTTTACTCCACAACAAGAATTGTTGGCTGAACAAGCGTTCTGGTTGCGTATGTCCAATCCTACCAGTAAACCTTCTGATGCATCCCCTATTAAAATAGAAGCTCCTAAGGAACTTCCTAAGATTAGCTTGGTGAATGAAAGCCTTAAAAAGCTTAAATTTCACCTTGCCAGATTTGAAAATGTGGTAAAGATAAGGACTACACATGATGCTCGTACAGAAGGTGAATGGGGGTTTGAACATACGAAAGCTGTCTTTAACAATGAAATTATTCCATTTCTAAAATCTTTAAAAGACATCTTTAATGTGTTTGATAGAGATCTTCTAAATGAAATAATGGAAGTACAAACAGTTTTGACCAAATGGACGCTACTGTTCAACAGTCTTTAGTTGACAAACAATGTTTGGAAATTGCTAAAAAGGAATTACTTTTGGAAAATGATCAACTCATACAACAAATCATGTCTCAAGATGTTCTTTTAACTGTGATGAATTCTATGTCTATGCATGGTGAATTTGTAAATATGGATGGAAAAAGAAAAGAATCTTGTAATCTTGAGGCCGAGCTTTTGAAATCACAAAATGCGTTTAATGATCTTTTGAAAAGGTACTCACAACTTGAAAAACATTTTATATCTCTTAAAGCGTCAATACAACTTAATCAAGAAATTTTTCAAAAAGATGAATTTTGTGATAATCAAAATGCTCTTGAAATTCCAGAATTTTTTGAAAAGAATGATTTGAAAGCTCAGCTTCAAGACAAAGACAGTACCATTTGTAAGTTGAAGGATATTAAAAAATCAATGACAGAAAAGTCTAAGGAAGAGAATGTCAATTATGATTATTGTGAGATAGAGACCAAAAATGTGGAACTTGAGAATAGTGTGGCAAAATTGCTTTTGGAAAACGAGCGTCTTTGTAATAAAATTAATCATGTGAAACAGGTTTTTAAAGAGCAGTTTGGCTCAATTAAAAAGATGCGTGTTCGTACTAAAGAACAGAGTGACTCTTTAATTGATAACCTGAACTTAAAATCTGCAGAAAATGAGGATTTAAAAGCTCAAATTCAAGATAAGGTTTTTGTGATAACGTCATTGAAAAACGATTTACAAAAAGTAAAAGGAAAAGAAATTATTGATATTGTTGCACAAATACCACCTGCCAACACTATTGTTCTAGGGATGTTTAAGCTAGATTTAGAACCTTTAGCTCCTAGGTTATTGCAAAATAGGGATGCTCACATAGATTACCTTAAGTACACTCAAGAACAAGCAAATATTCTTCAGGGAATAGTCGAACAAGCTAAAGCAAAACAACCTTTAGATAAAGAGTTAGACTTTGCCTGTAAGCATGCCCAACGAATTCAGGAGTTACTTGTATATGTTCGAGATACATGCCCTAATGCGATTAATCTTAGTGCAAAAAAGGTTGCTGTCACACCCAAAAACAAGGTCAAGAAAGTTAGGTTTGCTGAACCTCTCACATCCTCAAGCAACATTAAACAGGTAGAGTCATCGAAAACATGAGAGAAACCCGAATGGCTGGGAAGGGTTGTGCATTGCATCACTAGGTCCATGATGTCATTTTCAATGTCAGCAATCAACTTGTGATTCTGACAGCATATGTATTGACCCGGTTTCTGCCTTAAGTTGTGTGGAGGGCTTCTTTCTTTAGACCCTTTATCCATACATTTCTTTTTCATTCTTCAACGCCTTCAATGCTTACCAAGACGTCATTACTAACACCTTGTTGTGATTGTTCCAGTGTTAGCTCAATCTTAGTCGGCATTATTCCCATATACATTCATCTCCAATCATACCTAAGGACTGCTATTTCTAACTTTGGATTATCCTTGGGTAGATCCTCCGGTTCTGGTTGGATCATAGGATTGATTCCTAACCTAACCACCTTATGACTTCAGAATCATCGTGAAATTAAGATGTTGTTGGGTATAAGATCAAACCATAAAACCTTTTCTTACTGTTCAGCACATTGAGTCGATTAGATCATATTTTAATTACATTTTCTCCCCTTATTTTAAATAATAAACACTTAGTTTTTGAAATACCTTGTGATTAAAATATGTCTTGAAAATTCTGTGGGAGAAAATATTATCAGCATGAATGGTTTGGAACATTTTGATAATGTTTTGAATACATAAGAATTGTCGTTGTTGATGTATCCAAGAACATTAAAACTTTGTTTTTCGAAAAACTCCCCCTCAAAAATAGGACCAATTGAAAAATTGTTGTCTTTTGAAAACATTGTGAGGGTTGGAGTGTTGAACACACAATTTTGAAAGATTATGAATTGTCATCGAGAAATTCTTGAAAAAATCGTGTTCAACTTTTTGAAAAACCAAATGTTAGAGGACTTCTCTTCTAACGGTAAGGGTAAGCGCACTGATACGTACACTATCCTTTTTCTTGAGCTTAAAACATTGAATGTCTTGTAAGAACAGCTCAAGACCGAGAAACGTTAATTTTCTCGTTGTGAGGATAAGTTATAAACCTTCCTTTATTTGAAGTCTGGGTTATGTACTGATATTTGCACATAAGCCATATAGAAAATTAGAAATGACATGTTTTGAAAACATTTGAAAAACTCTCGCTCGAACTTCATTTACACACCCGTGTCAATGTTAATCGACATTTCTAAGCATGTAAATGTTATCGATTCCAAGAGATATGTCGAGAAGAATCTTTTTGGAAATTTTCTATTTTTATGATTTGGTATTTATTTACCTGTTGTCCTCATCATTGCTATATGATGGTGGAATAGTAATTCCAACTCTTGTCGTGATGTAGCTGTCTTGACTGCTAGAGGAACAACTTTTGGAACCACTTTGAATTAAGGTTCATTGTTGTGGTCGTGAATTCCGAGTTCTGAACGATTATGATCAGAAGTCATTTAATGAAGAACGAGGCCTGAACTGATGTGAACAGACATCATTTGAACATTGAGACGAAGGCCTATAATGTTATTTTCAGCAGACGCCATAATGTCGTTGTGGAGCGAGGCCTTAACTGTTATGGTTAACATCATTAACATTGATGACCGAGCTTGAACGATTGTGTTAAACTCATTTGAACTTAAGGAACTTGGCCTAAGTGTTTATTTTCAGCAATACGCCAAATGAGATCATCAGATCTCGAAAATTTCCTTGAACCCTTTTGCTGAGATATTTGTCCTTTCCGCAACCAAACTCCTGAGTCCCTGTCCTTTATAGGATTGATGATTACCTTTAACTTAAGCGAGTACCTCACTGACATAAGAGCCTTGTTTCGATTTCACATTGGTTATGATATCTTCATTTGAACCATTTGGGGGTTCACTGTCAACCTTTGTTGTGCTAGAGGTGAATATCTTTCCGGTTGGAACCCATCTAAGACAAATAGTCTTGAGAATTCTACCCGTTGGTTGCCACCTAAGACAAGATCTAGGACTGGTTGTTTTCTCATGCACAGTGTAAGTCCTTTTTATTGAAAACCTATGTCCCCAGTTGGATCGTCTATTGTTTCGTTGCACACCCTGAATTGCTCTACGGTTTGTTTATGTCGTTGTCTTATTGGATGTTGAAGAAACCTTAGCGACGCGATTGACTTCGTTCAGAATTTTAGTAAGTCACAGGAACATGATTTGCATTAAAGACACATTTCTGACATGTCGAGCAAACAAAATGTTTTGGAGTCAGAAAAATTTCTAGAGTTCCTAGAGTGTTCTTGTGTCTTTTTCTTAGCCTCCTCCAGGTAGTGATTATGAACTATGTCATTTGAGCTATACCTAGATGAGCTAGGTGATGTAATGATGTATTTGCATGGCCCATCCTTCTCTCTAGTAGAATAATGTGTATTGACAGGTTTTGACAAGTTGTTGATCACATCGAACTTGTAGGCCAACTGTGGTTTTTGAAATTTTGGTCGTTCAGACGTTAAACCTCGGTCGTTTGTCTAAATAACTGATTGTTTTCTGTGTGTTGTAAAACCTGGTTTCCCCAAGATGATGGTTTTGCAAACTTAGAAATTCACACTATTTCTGTTAGTTTTTCCTTAACTCATATTTTATGCTGGCAATGCAACCCCGATTTTCTGAATCTGAGCTAGTACATCAGCATTTTCATTAGACTTTTTGTTCAGTTGTGCCATTAAAGAGTCATTCTGGTTTTTGGTCTGAACTCGTGTCGTTTTGATAGAATCAAAAGATCTTTGTAAGTCCTGTTTAAGTGCTCTTTTCCTTATTAACAGCTCATTCTCTGCAAGTAAATTTAGACACACTTGTTTAATTTCGATCTTTATTGTTTCAATTCATAGATGTCTTATTAACCTGGCATCATTACCCTTCTTTTCAAAATTGACTCTGTTGCCCAGTATTAAAACATTGTTTTTTCCATTTTGTAGTCTTCAAGATTAATACAATATCTTCGAGTTTTGTAAAATCTTTTTAACAACTGGCAATAGTACTTTTGAGACAAACATTTCAGACTCGAGATAATTGCTTTGAGAGTTTCAGTTTCCTGTTATCAATTAATTTAGCAGGCAAAGGACGGTTCATAACATATATCAACCCCCCCATTCTGGTCAACCTCTCCTTTAATTATTGGCTTCATGTTGCTCCCAGTATTTGTTGTCCTTAGGAGATACATGTATAATCAGCATCGATTGTACTCTCAGCCTTTGGCTCTTCATCATATATGGGTCTGATATCTGCATCATCAACATGTGCATCATTCCCTGATCTGCTGCTTGTATCCTGCTCTTGTGATTCTGTCCCATTGCTTTTAATGATAACTGAACTAACATCCAATTCTTTACTCATATCAACCTTTTCCATTGTCGTTTGCGTCTGTCTTTCATTCACCCTTCTGTCATGCTCTCTTTTATGCAGTGCTCTTTCATCAATCGACTTTTTGACATATTCCATGAATTGGACCAGTGTCTCACGGAATTCTGGAATATCAAGTTGAGTGTATTGTAGAAAGTATTTGCGTGTCTTACAATAATATCATCATATCAAACTAAATCTTTGAACTTGATGAACATCTGACACTGTGTCATTAAACTATAAAAGAAGCCGTGGATCCAAGTCTCTGAAATCGTTGTTTATAAATTCTGCTTTTGAAGTTGATCCATGTTTTAGTTTACATCGAGCCTGTAAAAATCTCAAGTCTTGACCAGAAGAGTGTTTGCCAACTCCGTCCAATACATTCCTCGGTTCGACTTCCTTTAAGTCATTGTATGAAAGACGCATGACGGGTGAATGAAGTCGATGAAAAGATACATGCAACTTTCTTTGTTTTAACTTGAATGTATTGTGCATTTGTTGTCTTCTATCCGAACACGAAGACAAGGTATCTTTCTTTTCCATTTTATCGTGAATTGAAGTGAAAAAGTTGTTGGATCTTAAGTGGATATGATGTGATTGAAGTTGTGGTTATTTATTCAATTCACGTTCACGGGATTTTACTCGTCTATGATTAAAACCGATAACTGATTAACGGGATTTTACAGAATCACTAGAAAAACCGTAAATGAATAATCGTTTGTTGTTTAAGGTTTGTTTGTTGTTAGGTTAGTCTTTTAAGTCCTTGTTTACGGTTTGTTATTATGCTTAGATTAGGTTTAATGATTGTCGATTAAAGTCCAAAGTCCAATTTGCTTAATATGAAAATTTCTTTAAAATAATGAGCAAACCGCCTCCTTGAATTAAGCAAACCGCCGCGTAATTAAGACCAAACCTCTGCTTAACTTAGTAACTCGCCGGCCTATTAAAATAATCAAACCGCCGAGTAATTTGAACAAACCGCCTTGTGATTTTAGTGAGCAAACTTTGGCAAACCGCTGTCTTTTGTGGCAACTCGTCGTGTATTTAAAATAAACAAACCGCTGCCTAGTCTGACTAACTCGCCGTGAATAAGATATTCAAATCATCGTGTATAAAGCAACTCGCCATGACCTGTTGTAACTCGCCACGTAAACAAGCAACTCGCCTTCAACAAAGGCAAATCGCCACCTTACTAAGCAACTCGCCGTCCAAAATAGGTAAACCGCCGGTTGTTTTGTTGATTAAAATAATCAACTCGCCTTTGACTTTTTCCTAAATTTCTAGATCTTGTCCCTTATTTGGTCAAACCATCGGGTAGAAAACAATATTATAACCAAACCTCCACGAAGAACACTAGGTCGAATTGAGCCAATTAATACCAAATAAGCTTTTTAACCACGAACTTAAGCTAGAAACATGCAACACTAGGATGGCTTATTAAGATTAAGTTTCCAATAACATCAATTTCTTCGTGGATCATTAAAAATGAAGCAACTCTCCACGAAGAACACCAACCTTTTAAAGCTTATTTTTCGAACTTGGAGCTTGTATAACACACGAAATTGATACAATCTAGCCTTTTTGATGTGTAGAACAAGTGAAGATCAAGATTAACAAACCATTAGACCCAAAAAAAATTGAGCCGTGGGTATTTTTTCACAAAATAAGCTACGAATTTTGATCTTGTTTAGCCACACGAATCAACCATGAATCCACACGTAGCTCTGATGCCAATTGTAGGATCCCGTTAACACTTCATAACATATATATCATACACGAATTTGATCTAGAAAAGAGAAAGAGAGTGAGTTGTTTTGTAGAGAGAGAAAAAACAGAGAGAGAGAGATGAGAGAAAATAGGAAAAGGAAAATTATTTTAGAATGAACAACTAACTCTTTTCTAAATAGAAAAGAGTTTATATACCCCGTCGCGTTAAATGAAGCGCTAATATTTACTAGGACCCAGCCTCGGTTTTGGCTATGGGATAAACCCAAACATATACAATAATTAGTTTAACATCGAGCCCAGATTCCTTATATATACTATTACAACATTAACTAATTAAATGATCGAGACTCGTACACGTAATGAACGAACTTCCTGTTCGGCTCAATATTTTGAGGCTAACACAAACCAAAATCATAAACCACCAAATTTAACATCGAAATGAACACCGAAAAGGGTTAAGATCAATCGAAAAGGCTCTAAAGGACATGATGAACGGAAACAAGAAATGAACATGCTTGAAAGATTATTTGCTATCTTCTATTAGTTCTCTTACTTATATTATTATATACATTATAATTTGACATTTATCTATTTATTAGGATCTAGAATTGTAGAAGGCAATCACAAGTGCCTTGGGTGATCTCTTCAATTTTATAATCTAACAACTTCTTAGATTATTATTATGTGAATTTCTTGACTATGTGAAGATGACATGCATATTTGATCATTATTTGCTTGGTTAGTGTTTCTTGAACATTGAACTTAGAAGATGCATATTTAACCTTGAAACTCTATTTCGTCAAATTTCTAAGTTAGGACTAGTTGAATCTTAAATTTAGAAAATGTTGCTACCACTAGGCTAAAAGAGGGACAAACTAGAAAATTTTGTTTTTCCCAAAAAACAGTCCCCATAAAGCATAGGCAGCCCCTAAATATATATGGGACCGCCACCCCTTTATAGGACCGCCAACAGGAGGGAATGAAATTTTGCAGTCTTACCTCTTTTTTTGTATCTTTGACCCTCCTACCTATAGCTTTAAGCTGGCATTTCCCTATTTAGCTAAACTATCCCTTACATCTTTTCTCTATCTAAAGCCATGCTTTCCCATTCTATCATATCTTTTCTATAATTTAAGTTAAACAACCAACTCACTTCACCATCACCATCTTCATCTTCTATATCCCTCTCACCTTCATTATCAATGTCTTGTTCAAACCCTCCTTCAAACTTCTCTAGGAAACTTAGAATCTCAGTAAGATAAGTTTGGAGACGCACAACACCCACACCAAAATCTCCACCTTCTTCTCAAAATGCTTCACCTTTACTTCATCCAAGAGTCAATCCTTAATCTTCTTCACCACCCTTCCACAATCCATTTAGAGACCAAATGATTATCCAACTTTACAATATCTCCTCTATTCTTGACTCGCACACTCAAAACTTATCCAATGCCTACACTCATGCACCAATTTCACCACAATCACCCTTGATCCGTCCTCCTACTCATGCTCAAGTGAATTTACACTCAGCTTTTGTCATTGTTCATGACGCTCGAAATCATTTCCCTCCTTGAAAATGAGATCAACTTCTCCAGTTCGTTCTCACCCGTCTCATACCTCAAACTCGCACTTCACCAAATCATGTCTCACATACCTTACCCTTTTTAACCTACGATAATTAAACACTCTAGTATGTTTAATTTCTTTAAATAATCATTTATTCATCTTTTGCTTGCGACATCTCGTAGATCTCAAGAATCAACTAGTCTAGCTTTATGTTTCAACTAGTCTAGATCTCCAGTGTCTTGTTTTTGTTAGTATTGCTTGCAATCTATGATTCTTGTATGAGTTTCTTAAGTGATGAATGAAACTACTTTATGGTTTACTTGCATGGATTATTATATTACTAATAGTTGGAAATGTTTGTTGCACTATGCACTCTCAACTTGTTTGTGCAAAAATCTCATAAGATCGATCCTTTGGTGCCCCAAACGAGGGGGAGCATACATCAAGGGGGAGTCTTGGCATCGTCGATTTCTTACAGCTCGATGATAATACTTTTTAGTTTGACAAAAAGAGGAGGAAATGGATCAAAACTCATTAATAACTTGAAACTTTTATTTTTACATAAAATGAGTTTATATTTTGGTCATCATAAAAAATGGGGAGATTGTTAATACAAATAAGGTCTAAAAACGTTATATTTTTTGACCTCTTGATGTTTTGAAGATAACAAAATGTAAAAATGTTTACGATAAACATAAACGTTTACAAATTATTAATCGATAATTTCCATTTCTAATGAAAATCACTTAAGGTATGTATAAACAAATCATTAAACATGATTAGTGATCAAGAAAATAATTTTTCTTAACCATCACATTTTCACAAAAGTATTTTTACAAAAATAAATATATACAAAATACTTTTTAAATAAAAGTGATATCCTTTATCATGAACACTGGTCGATTCTTAATTGGCTATTTCTAGAGAGAGAAACAACTTGAGATAGAATATTCTAGAGAGAGAAGAGTTTCTTTGTAAATGAAATAATAACTAGCTTGCCTCTCCAAGTTGGAAGGAGGCAAATATATAGGTCGTACAATATACCGGTTATTCATACCCGACTTAAATCCGAAAAATGTTCTATTAACTATTAAACGACGAGAATAAAAACCAGTAAAATACTACGGGTGACCGATGTCCTTTTCTAATACTACAATCTCCCCTCTAAGGGAGTCACCCCTGAAATACCAAACTTTATCACTTAAGTCTTTTAGCTCGTATACATTGATTCTTTGTACAATTGGGATAGTAATCTTTTGATTTCATCCTTACCTTTCTTTGACTGTGATCTTAGCTTTCTTGCGATGCATCGCCCAATCATACTCTTAATCATCTTTTAATGGATCGCCACTTGTGCACTTGTGAATGAATACATGACATCAAGCTTGCGAAAGCTTGACAACCATTTTGAGGTCTTTCAAACATCATAACAAGTGTAGGTCGTGTCTTGGCTTTCGGTTATTTACTTGACATCTCATACTGGGGAATTTTCATCTCCATCTCCATCTTAAATATCCGAATGAAACAGTTAGTAATAAAAAGAAAATTGATTTGAAAAACAGTCTAAGTGTATCTTAAGAAAGAATTTTGTAACACTTCGAGAGTTTTGATTGTTTGACAAATGATAAATAACCGTCAATTCATATACTGGAATAAGTTTGATTCACACCAAACGCACCAATGTTTCTTTCCAGTTGACACAAGTTTGATACTTGTATAAACGCACCAAGTCACCTACCTAGAGCTATGTTTGATGTTGCTCTAGCAGGATTTCCATCTTGATGTGAAAAAACTAGTCGTTTGACACAGATGTGCTGGGCATATATCACAAGGATAAATGCGTATACTCTTGGATAGACTTAATTCCACCTTGTGTGAAAGACAATAAATTGTATATGTTTCCTAACGAGATTAATTACATCTCTTGCTCTAGACTCAATAGTGTTTTTGGAATCGGAGGCTGGAGCTGACTGCCACCTTTTCAATATCAACTAACTCGGAGTGAGAAAGTCAATAGATAACGTGTTTAGTCTCCGTGAGAAATGAAACAGAAATCTTTTGAGAGATTCTGAGTGGCTAGGGAGGGTTGTGCATTGCATCACTGGGTCCATGATGTCGATCTTCAATGTCAGCAATCATCTTAGTGATTCTGGCAGCATATGTATTGACCCGGTTTCTGCCTAAGTGTATGGAGGGCTTCTTTCTTTACACCCTTTATCCTTACAATTCTTTTTAATTCTTCAACCCCTTCAGTGCTTACCGAGACTTCATGACTAGAACCTTGTTGGGTTTATTCCAGTACTAGCTCCATCTCAGTCGGCACTTTTCCCTTATTCTCACTTTTACTCCTTTTATATGTCATACCTAAGGACTTCTACACTAACTAGTGGATTGTCCCTGGGTAGATCCCTCCGGTTTTGGCAGGATCATGGGAACGAGTACCTAACCTTACCATCCTTATAACTTCGATAACAGTAAATACATGGTCGGTCTTTTGGTACAGTTCTCCTTTCCATAAAACCAATTGAAAATTCAATTAAGGTACTTATGATATAAATATCAAAGCGTTTAGTACCTCGATCGTTTTTTGATTTTTTTCAGAAACGCTCCCCCTCAAAATGTGCTTCGGTATTCGAAATTGTTTAGCACGTTTGGGCGGAGTATATACATGAGTCCTAAAAATCACGATTATATACTTATTTTAATCACATTTTCTCCCCTTATCAAAAATTTTAAACCCTTTGACATTTTGGATATCAATTGATTTAAATATGTTATAAAACTTAGGAGAAAAGTGTAGCCATAATTCTCAAGACGTGTAAGAAACATATAACTGCTCCCCCTTAATCTTTGAGGGATATAAATTATTCCTACACTTAATCATCAAAAGATTCACTGAGATGAAGTCTTTGCTCCCCCTTAATCTGTTGATCAGCCTGTAGTCAATATCTCTTATTCTTCCTCCAACAAAGCTTTCCAGACTTCAAAAGATCCTCCTGATCTGTAGTCTTTATTTTCAACTAGAAGGACTTCTTTTCAAGGAAGGACGAATGGTGCAATTGTAGTAACAAGTGAGGGGCTGCATGTGCCAATTGCCAAAAGTTGGTAATTAATAAAAAAAATTCCCACTCTTTTCACTTTCGTCTAGGTTTGAAGATTTATAAAAATTCACCGAATATGAATTTGATCTCGCGGAGTCGTACGGTTATCGTCGGTAAAAACCAAATATACCACGTTGATCGAAATGATGTCACGAACACGATGATATAAGTCTTAAGTCCCGTCGTTTAACGTCACTCGAAACCAAAAAACCGAAAATTTGTTAAAACGTTTAAGTTTTTGTTCTCGTGGTTGATTTAGTTCGGTTCAAGCTAGAAAAAAAACTCGTTCGGTGCTAGTGCTTTCACTCGTTCGGTCCTTGAGTTTTCCACTCGTTCGGCTCTTGTGAATTTTACTCGTTCGATTCCACTCGTTCGGTCCTTGAGTTTTCCACTCGTTCGGCTCTTGTGAATTTTACTTGTTCGATTCCACTCGTTCGGTCCTTGAGTTTTCCACTCGTTCGGTCAAAAAAAAATTCAACTCGATCGGTTCACCAAAGAGTTCAATGGTTCGGTTGTCAAGGCTTCTAACTCGTTCGGTTGAGGAAGATTGTGACTCGTTCGGTCCTTGACAAATGTAACTCGATCGGTTGTTGAAGTGTGTTCACTCGTTCGGTCACTTGGAATTCCACTCTGTTCTCGGTGAGCTTTGAAATAGCACTCGTTCGGTCGATCTTGAGGATGTTAACTCGTCGGCATCTTCCGATGTGAAAAGAAAAAAAAGTAAAATGACCATGAACAAAACGCACCCTTCTTGTTAATGAGAAAGATGGTGTTCCAAGTAATGAAACATAAAAATATGAACCAACAACACATCAACTGACAAAAAAAAACAAAACAAAAACACTCACGTTTTTTTGACCCATATCACAACAACACTTGTATATTTTTCAAAAAAAGATGTGTGGGTTTTTTTTCAAACAAAAACAAACGCACCCAGATTACGAGGAAAAAATATAACGAGATGAAAACAAACAAGTTAGCCGAATAATAAGCTTAAAAAAATTACCACAAACAAATCACTAAACCCACCCGAGGCGACTGATACCAATTGTCGGAACCCGATCTACACTTTCACTTCATATTACGAAACACGGATCGAACCAAGAACTAGAAAAGAGATAATGGTTTAGAGAGAGAGAAAGAAGAGAGAGAGATGAGAGAAAAAAAGAGAAAAAGATATATTTTTGATATTATTTAGAAATGAGAATTAGATATTTTCTAATAAGAAAATATCTATTTATACCCCTACACATTTAATGTTACGCGCGGGATATTTAACTAGGACTCGGGCTCGGGTTTTGCTTGGGATTAAACCCGAAACATATACAATACTAGTTTAACTATCGAGCCCGATTCCCGATAATATTCTATTACAACATTAACTAATTAATTGACCGAGACTTAAATACATAATGAACGAACTTCATGTTCGACTCAATATTTTGAGGCTAACACATAGGAATAACATATATCTTCTCGTTTTCAAGTCAAATAAGTTTGAAAAATAAATTTGTAAATGAGAGATAATAATAATAAATATGATTTATTATTTAAATACGTTTCAAAAATTTACCGGTTACGCGGTAATCGTTTTTATGTGACCGTAAAAGGTCAAAATGTCAAAAAGTCAAGTCGGAACCAAAAAGTCAAAGGGTAAAATAGTAATTTAAAGTTCTGAAATTTGCGGGGTGTGACATTACCTCCCCCTTAAATGAATCCGGTCCCGGGATTCGATTTGAGTTAACCGATTGTGTGACCAAGAAAAGATTTTAGATTTAGTAAACCAGTTTTAAACCTGACGTTGATAACTCTTTAGCAAAATTCGATGTTTTGACGCTTCTTAATATACATAGATTTTGGCTAGGTTTGACCAGGAGATTTAATCCATCAGAATAGGTATTCTAGAAAAATATCATTACAAGTTTTATGATTGATATAAACGCGTGATAAAGAAAGTCTCTTGATACTGAAAACATCAAAGGAGAAAGTGTAAGAGCATGGGTATGTCTGTATATGGGTTTCAAATGTTTAAAGGCAGAGTATAGCTTCTGATATCTGTAAGGTTTGACGATTAATATCGAATGAGGCTAAAGGATGTAAGTATTCAACTTACTTAGGAAACATGAGGAGGAATCATGAACTCAACCACCGTAAACAAACGGTGCGAAAAAGGTATAACCGAACAGCTCTAACCGCGACCTAATAAATAGACGCGTTGTAGAACGAGAAATAATAATAAATATAACGAAACGTTGCACATGATGTTTAATAACAAAATAGACGGCCATATATATTTGTGCTTTAGTTTATTCAACAAAAATGTGTTTTTACGAACTTATTAAGTTTATAAAAGATGTTAATTTTTTTTCGAGTTTCTTACGAAAAAAGTTACTTTTAATATAAAGTTACCATTTTAAGGAAAGTTATTGTCTCGGGACGTTAATAGTTTTCTCTAATTTAATCGCTTCCTTATTTTAAAATACGAACTTGTAAAAACCCTACGCGTCTAACCAAAATCCTTAGCTTGCCAATATTTTTTTATATATATTTATTATATTTATATATATATATATATATATATATATATATATAATATATATATTAATATAGTATATAATATATATATATATATATATATATACTATAACGTGTTATATTTAGAAACAACAACGACATCGACTTATCAGTTTAGTAAATTCCTAAAAACCGTCGTTTTGATATTAAGAAGCTCCTACGAATATTTTCAAAGACTTACGGACAAACTAATAACCCTTCGAAGATTTTTAAAACGTCCGTTTTACCCTCATTAAAACTTGGTACAGTAACTATATTTTTATAAAAATCAACCATAGACTTGATCATAAACCTTGACCATAAACACCGCCAATATTTTCCAAAACTATCCAAAAGTCTTTTTCGCAACAACTAATCGACAAAGTCACTATAATTCAAGCACTAAAACTCATTCACCATCTTTTGTTTCAACTCACAAATCTGATACTCTTAGACAAGACAAATATTATATCCGAAAACCATCCAAAAATATTTAATATAACAATATAATCAAGATCACTTTAACTATTTGAAAATCATAGCACAAACATATGAAGTCTTGAATCATAAGTAAAAGTATAAGAATACATAGCAACAATAACTATAACAAACAGTGATGGGATGCGGAGAGTGAGGACATTTCGAGAAACAATAACCCCAAAATAAAGGTCAACTAATGGGAGGAGCTCGCGGGAGAGCCCATACGATAGGTGGCGGAATATTCCACTCAGTCGTTAGTTCGAGGATGAATAAAATCCATTAGCTCAAGAGTGCACATGTCGGTTAGCTCCACAAACGATTCACGATCGTAAGGATTTGTAACAGCAAAAGTAATAACTTAAGCATGAGATAAGGTAGTTCAAGTGAGGCTTTAAGATTCTGCTGAGCGGTAAGATACGATAGCGTTTCTAGATCCTTATTAACGGATTCCGGTGATTGTCGGGTTTGAGTTCATACTCGTGTCATATTGGATACCATTAAGCCCACTCATTTATAATTTATTATTTGCATAAAGAAGCGTCCTAATTTATGTAAATAATGAATTGATAAACTTATGGTTCGATGATTTATAATTTCTTTATTTAAATGAAGAGGTGTCCCAATCCTTTCAAATAAAGAGATTATAAGTCAGCCTACTTAATAATTTCTGATACAATATGCGTACTCACAAAATCTTTAAGGTGGTGGATGAAAATACGATGCAGGCGCTCTAATGAGTATGGGACGAGTGTTTAAAACTCGTCTACGGAGACGGGGAGTAAAAATAATTTAGGGAGGCGACCATCGTGTTCTAATAGTTGATGAGTATACGACTAAAGTAAATAAGATAAAGATCTTTATAAACGAGTTTACATAGCAGTTATCTTATCAATCCTCCTATTACAAGTCCCTCCCATACAAGACTTGTAATACTTAGATTCACACATAACTCTATGTAAACAGAACTGTGATGGGTTTCGTGTAAAATGATATTGTATAAGGTTGCGAAGAGAAAAATTTAGTGAGACCATTGTGCAACTCACAATGTCTTAGAAATGTTTTAATAATACTATTATATTTATTTATATATATATATATATATATATATATATATTATATATATATGAGTATTACTTTATATACACCTCCATATCTGAAATTAGTGAAATATACGGTAAGGGAAACGTAACCGCCAAAGAAAAGAAGGACCTCGCAGAGAAAAGATAAGCGTTTAGAGAAGTAAAATAACGCAGGGCAGAGGTAAACCCATATCATAGCATGCTCAAGGAAAAATGGTTTTCAGGTATATGCCATAGCAAAAGCACGTATAAGGCACACGTAAAAGCACGCAAGGATCACATACTGGTTATAGACCAGACCTAGATATTCTAACTTGATATTCTACCTGGTTCTCTATAACCTTGGCTCTGGTACCAATCTGTCACACCTCCAGACGGGGCCTGTACGGAATACGTATCCGAGGGCGTGACGTCATTATATTTCAAACACAAGGCACGAGAGAACGACCACTAATGGACGTTTTGAAAATCATAACTCGTTGCATTGTTTAAAAATAGATAGGTTTTATAAGATTTAAAAGAATTTAAACATTTGCGAAAGCGTAAGAAAAATGTAGCGGAAGCATAATTTGGTTTTCAAAAGACAATGAGTATGAATGAGAAATAAAGTCTTGATAAAAGGGTATCATATTGCACGTAGACTCCACATAGCATGTCAAAGAAGTCCAAAGCTAATCACCTGAGAAAATCATGCTAAAAACGGTCAACATAAAGTTGAGTGAATTCATAGGTTTAAGTAAAACATTTATATGGATAAAAAATGTTTAGTGAATATAGCTTCACTCAAAGTATTACAAAAAGTATTTAGTAATTTGAAACGTTCAACAAAAGCAGTGTGGACCACAAGATTTTAAAACACATGTGACAATCTTAGCAGTTTACGACTTCACATACAGAACACATGAGACTATTATAACAAATACAATATCACATGAAAAGCATTTACATTTGCACTAAGCTCATGACACCGAAGCTCAATTTAAAAGGAAGTATTTTATATGCCAAATAGTATTCCTCGCCCTAAAGGTATCTGACCAAGATCATACCTATCTTGACTAATCGACATGTATTTATCCTGTCTTTTGGACCTGCCCGTAAACTTAGTAAGCGCTACTTACCAAGATAGGGATAATTAGTCCAATTGATTCTATTTATAACACTCACGCTCACTTAACCAGTACGGTCGGTTAAGAAATTAACGGTTCATGATAGTTCGCGCATTAGTGGTCTATTCGTAACTTAGGCAACACGTAACAGGGAAAGTAGTCAGGATACTTTGGTCCATAGTAAAATAAAACCAATTGTATTTTCAAAAAGAAAGACTTTTAAGTAATTTCATCCATAAGTAAACACGTGTGGATATCAAATATGTAATTCGAGTTTTGCAATGCGTAACATTTATAAGAGTTTAAAATCATTAAAGTAAATAAGTTTGTAAACGAGCATGTTATCACCCTAAAATAGTAAAGTAAAAGTAGTAAAACATGGGGCTATGAACTCACCTTGATGTTGCAGAACAATTAGCAGAAATGCAAATAATAAGCACAACACAGACAGAAAACTGAACGGCTCGACCAAGATGATGCAGTTAAACTTAACGGCTAAGTCCTATTAGCTTAGGATGATGAATTGGGATTTTCTGATGGATGAGTACATCAACGCGACACGTTGATAAAGGATTTGGATTACAAGTCGTAAGAGTTTGGTGGTTGGTTAAATAAAATAAATATAAAAGCAAACGCAAAGTATGTAATATATTACGTATATATTACATATATGAAAAAAGAAACAATTATATAAATCACTAGGGTGAAAATTATTTATTAGAAAGACAAAACAATTAAAGGAAAAGTAGCAATATATAATCCTTTACAAATATTATATAAGATACATGTTAGATAATTATGGTAACAATTTAATTCGGACACGTTTTCTAAAGCGCTAGTAGAGTATCTACACACTCATATTCTTAAACAACTATGGTTGGTCTCCCTACATGGGACGAAGTGTTCTACTTGTAATTGCAGATTCAAAGCCTACAGGAAATAAAAGAATGATAGGATCTGCAAACACCATGTAGGAACATGAGATTAAAGTAGAAGTCTAACCTAGAAAAGTTAATAAAAAGAATCGTGTTGTTAAACCTATTCGTGATATTGATGTTAAGCATTCACAATTAAATGCGAATTCTGAACCTATTTGTGCTACTTGTAAGAAATCTATGTTTGATGATGTTATGATTAAGATGTTTCTTGATTTTGTGGAAAATGTTAATAGCCATGCTAAATCTGATAGAAACATAAAACAAAAAATTTGAAACCTCGGGTATGTATTCACTGTAGTAGGACTAAGTGGAAACCAACATGAGAACGTTCACTATAGTTGGTAATTCGTGCCCTTTAACTAGGATCACTTCAGCTAACATAGTGCCTCCTAAGAAAACCACTTCCCACTCAGTTGAAACACAAAAACCAGAGCTTAAAGTCTACAGCAAGAAACCCAAAAATGTTAAAAATGTAGGTTCGAGTAAAAAAGCTAAGATTGTAGAATCTAAGAATGCTAACCACTCGGAACCCAATTATACTTGGGGATCCAATGCTACAGATATTTCATCTTCTTCTTCTCTTGTCATGACAGGTTGTCCAGATTGTTCTCTCTTATCTGGACTCCGAATGTTCAAAACATATGACAGGGAACCGCTCTCAGCTCATGAACTTTATTACTAAATTTCTGGGTATAGTTAGATTCGAGAACAGCAATATTGCAAAGATTATGGGGTATGGTGACTATCAGCTGGGAAATATTACTATTTCAAGAGTATACTACGTCGAGGGGCTTGGACATAACTTGTTTTATGTTGGTTAGTTTTGCGACGTGGATCTTGAAGTCACACTTCGGAAAAGCATTGCTGTGTTCTTAATTATGAATGGTGTTATATCTACTTTTGGACCCGAGTCACAACAATTTGTACTTAATTTCTCTTAATGACATCGCTTTATAACATCTACAGATTTGTCTTCTATCCAAGCTTCAAAGACTTTGAGCTGGTTATGGCACCGTCGGTTATACATCTCAACTTCGTACTCTTAACAAGCTAGAAACTAAACGACGGTCTTGCACGACGGCATTTCCAGGGCTTAAATTTTAGAAAAGAATCATCTGTTATTTAGCTGTGCATTAGGAAAAAGCAAAAGAAATCCTTCATCAACCCAAAGCTGAAGATACTAACCAAGAAAAGCTATATCTTTTTTCCTTATGGATTTGTGTGGCCGTGCGTGTGGTGTTGTTTTATCAGGGAAAAATGATATATCTTTGTGTTTGTCAATGATTACTCAAGATTTTACTTGGTTGATTTTTGAGGACAAAAGATTAAAGCTTTGTGGGCCACATAAATGAATCAAAATACATTCAAGTTCGTTTTAATGCCACTGTCAGTAATGTTCGAACAGATAATGGAACCGAATTTGTCAATTAGACACTTCGTGAATTTTATGAAAATGTTGGCATCTTACATTCAAAATTTGTTTCCGCACTCCTCAGCAGAAAGCCATTGTCAAAGGCGTACCAAAACTCTTATAAAAAGTGCTCCTATAATGTTTAATTTTTTTAAGCTCTAATATTTTTATGGAGAAGTAATCAATACAGCCTGTTACACCCAAAACCGTTCTTTAATCCGCCTCTGATACAACAAAACTCCATATGAGCTTATGCAAGTTAAGAAACCAGATTTATCATTTTTTTATGTCTTTTGTGCACTCTGTTATCTTACCAATGACAATGACGACCTGGGTAAATTAGATGCAAAAGCTGACATTGGTATTTTCATTGGTTACACGCCCGCAAAGAAAGCGTTCAGAATCTATAACAAAAGAACCCTAAAAATTATTAAAAAAATTCATGTGACATTCGATGAGCTGACATCTATGGCTTCTGAACAGTTTAGTTCAAGACTCGGGCTTCATTCTATGACTCCTGCAATATTCAGTCCAGGACTCGTTCCAAACACTGTTTCTCAACAACCTTGTATTCCACCAAAAAGAGATGATTGGGAACACTTGTTTCAACCTATGTTCGATGAATACTTCAATCCTCCATCAATTATTGTTTCTTTTGTTCTTAGTTAATTTGCTGCACAAGAGCTGTAGTTTAGTTTTGCCAATTCTTTGTGTAAACTTCCATTGAGCTGGGATGATACAATCACAAGTATTCCTCAAAACTAAGAAAAAGAAACATTCTCTATCCATTTCTCAGGTTGAAGAATCACAAAAACACCCAATTTTTTGTTAGTATTCTTGTGATGATCCACTTCATGAATCTCTTCATGAAGACTCGACTTCTCAAGGATCATCATCGAATTGTGGAAAACCCTCACTCCTTTTGAACACCTTGGTAAATAGACTAAGGATCATCATATAGCAAACGTGATCGGATATCCTTCTCGCTCTGTCTCTACGAGAAAGCAACTCCAAACTGATGCCATGTGGTGTTACTTTGATGCCTTCCTAACTTTGGTAGAACCAAAGAACTTTAAATAAGCAATGACTTATGGAAGTAAAACATGAGACGTCGGTCGCGAAACTTTAGTGATTTTACGTCGGGTGCGAGTTGGTGAACTTAAAATTTGTTGTTGAAGAAAAACATGAGACGGCGAAAGTTGTTGACGTATTGAATTGATGATTTGTGATTACGAGTAAACTTAAGCACTTTATGTAACGTGTTATAAGTTAAATGTTTGTCTCACTAAAACATGAATTAGAATGTATAGATGTAAATATCGTAATGTTAATATTTCTACCCAACAATCTCCCCTTTTTGATGATGACAAAAAAAATATAAACTTAATACTCATAGTTAAAATGTATAAGTTACTTGTTTACACTTCTTTTCCCCCTTTTGTCGAAACAAAAAGGTAGACTCCTAGACGAGACTTTTACTACACTTCAGCTCTTCAATCAAAGAGGCAAGCTTGCATCATCCTAAGTGAAGTATTTATTCTATCAATCCCTTTTAAAAAATCACATCCCTTGAAGATTGACTCAAGCGGATCCATGGATCAAATTAGTTGCAAACTCTTAACCTACATTAATGGTTAGTTTCATGCAAAAATATATATATATAGGGATGAAATACACATATCAGAAATTGTGTAGATGTCTTAAATGTTCATTCGTATAGCTTGCGACATTTTGAAATGCTCCCCCTGATTGAGGCAGGCACCAAGAAATGAGTAACAAGAAAAGTGCTATCAACATAAAGTTAGGTAGAAAATGAACACACACACACACACACACACACACACACACACTAAACACACATATATATATATTATATATATTTAATATATATATAAATATTATATATATTATTTATTTACTTATATAATAGTATATACAGAGCTATGATCCAGTGAAGAAGTAAATTAAAAAAAGAAGGGTGAGAAGTGATATAACCACACATTTGAGAATGCAACGACTTGCATTAGTGCATTTCTATTCCATTAAGATGCACTAATTTCTGAGTTTCGAAAGTTAATTGATGTGTTAGATGGTCAAATTGATTTTCATAATTTTAACACTGTGGAGGAACAAAAAAAACATGAGAAAATCATGAAATGCATCTAGTATATGTATATGCATCTAATTAAAAGCTTAAAATGCGTTATAATGCATCAAGATTATAGTGAGCGTTATTTTAACGTCGGTGTCATCTCGGATATGCGGTTATAGTTACTTCTTATCCTTCTTATTTTAAGAAAACTTCTCATTTGATCCTAACTATATATATATATATATATATATATATATATATATATATATATATATATATATAGAGAGACGGAGAGTAGGACTTCCAGTGAGAAGTTAAATTAAATAGAAGTGGTGAGAAGTGACTAAAACACAATTTGAGATGAACGACTTTAATATAGATGCATTTCTATTCATCTAGATGCACCATTTTGAGTTTCGAAAGTTAATTTGATGTGTAGATGGTGCAAATTGATTTTCATGATTTTGGCACACGTAGAGGACCAAAAAATAAGAGAAATCATGAAATGCATCTAATATACGTATATGCATCTAATTAAAAGCTAGAAAACACATTATGATGCATCTAAGATTATAGAGATTCATCTAGTTTAAGTCGGTGCATCTCGGATATGCGGTTATAGTTACTTCTTATCCTTCTTATTTTAAGAAAACTTCTCAATTGATCCATACGAACTCTTAACTGATGATATCCCGAACGAAGATCTATCTTGGAGAAACAACACGCACCTTGTAATTGGTCAAACAAGTCATCAATTCTGGGGAGAGGGTAACGGTTCTTTATAGTCAACTTGTTTAGTTCCCTGTAGTCAATACACATTCTCATCGAACCGTCTTTCTTCTTGACAAAGAGCACGGGTGCTCCCCATGGTGAGTGACTTGGTCGAATAAAACCCTTCTCTTGAAGTTCTTTAAGCTGGTTTGACAATTCTAAAATTTCTGAAGGGGCTAATCGGTATGGAGATCTAACAACTGGCGATGCGCCTAGAATCAGATCAATGCGAAATTCTATCTCTCGCACAAGAGGCAAACCTAATAGATCGTCTGGAAATACCTCAGGGAAGTCTCGAACAACACATATGTCATCAAGCTTTTTCTCATCAGCCTTGATACATGCAAGTGAACGAAGATCCTTTTCCGGCCTCTCGCCTTGAACTTCAAGAATCTTGCCATTCGGAAGAGGAATACGGACAATCTTCTCATAACAATCGATGAGAGCTCGGTGGTATGCCAACCAATCCATTCCAATGATAACATCAAAACTTCCTAGCCGGGTTGGCAACAAGTATTTTGAACACGTGATTTAACAAGACTAAAGTGCAACTACGTAAAATAGTGTTGGTACTAACCAAGAAAATAAAAATTCTATAATACTCATGAATTAATCAGAATGGTCAATATTTATATAATTGACCGATACGAATAGATATTGATATGTCAAAAGATAGACGTAAGAGATCGAATTTAAACCAAGTATTATATATATAAGATTATATATAATGCAATAATGACAATCAAAAAAGTAAGTAAGGATCAGGGAATACGCGCGCGTGGATATCGGATAGCGATGAAGGATTCTGTATTTAAAAATGAAAGAAAAGAAAACCTTTAAACTTTGTGGTTATAGACTAGGTTTTGAAAATGACCCAGTTCCCTATAACCTTGGCTCTGGTACCATCTATAACACCCCCAAAATCAGGTAGCAGCGGAATGGTAACAATGGGGTGCTACGTCAAAGTACAACAAACAAGATATAGGAAACGACCATAAATGGACGTTTTAAGATAAGATTTCATTCGATGCCTTAGCAAAATATCAGAATTTATACATTAGGTCCCATATGTTTTATAAGTCATAAACATTTCACATACATTTTTAATTATACCAAAAGATTCATAATACCAAAAGATGACTTAAGTTTTTAAAGATAATAAAAAGTTGCATAGACTTTAGATAAAACACAGAATCCGTCTTCATTGATATCCGCCACGGCTCCCCTCCAATCTTCATACCCTAGGACCTAAAATTACATGCTAAAAGTCAACACAAAGGTTGAGTGAAATCATAGGTTTATCGGTAAAAAGGGTGGACCACAAGATCGAAGTAATAGTAGACTCTGAAACACATTCAGTAGTCCAAAACGTTTATTATTGCACTAAGCTCATGACCCCGAAGCCTTAACTAGATTTGTGCCCCAATCAGAATATAGGATGCTTGCCAACAACCTAACACCTCTTAATGTTAAATGCACCTTGATCAAAAGGTGGGGATTGTCAGTCCCGATAGATCTATCCATAACACTCGCGCTTACTACAATAGCAATTAACGGTTCATGATAAATAGGGACTTCACGGCAATAAGGTAACTTAGGCATTAATAATCAGGCAGTAATCTGGATAGCATACACTTTGAAAAACACTTGTGTCCAATAGTAAAACAAGCAATGTAATTCACCCCGTAAAGTTTGTAAAACAATCAAGTAGTAAAAAGGGGGCTATGAACTCACCTCGAGTGAATGGTAATCAACAAGTATTCACAATAGAAAATGCGTCACGCTTACGATCGAATGCAACCTAATCCAATATAGGTCGTATAAGTACTAAACACTTTGATTATTTATAGGTCGTATAGCTCATCATACTATCGTTCAGGCTATCATAATTAAGAGGTCATGTAGTGACGTATGAGGAGCTAGGACACTTTAAATCGTAAATCCAACAACTCGTCGATACGCCACCCCGAAGAGGCCTCATTATGAAACTCCCTAGTAATATAGTACTTTGATTAACTAATACCACATATAATTCTATATAGCTACATCACCATCTAATCGTTTTAGTGAAATCATATTTATAAAGTAAAAACGTTTATAAGTATACTTTAGTAAAACTGGCGTAACTTTCTCGTTTTTAGTCCAAGTATTATATATATAAGAATATAGATAAAGACCAATAAAAAGACAATCAAAAAAAGTAAGTAAGGATTAAGGAATACAGCGCGCGAGGATATCGGATGAGCGATGAAGGATCTGTATTTAAAAATGCGAAAGAAAGAAAACCTTTAAACATTGTGTTATAAGACTAGGATTTTGAATGACCCTGTTTCCCTATAACCTTGGCTCTGATACCATCTGTAACACCCCCAAAATCAGGTAGCAGCGGAATGGTAACATTGGGGTCAACATCAAAAGTAACAACAATGCAAGAATATAGGAAACCGACAATAAATGGACGTTTTTAAGACAAGATTTCATTCCGTGCCATAGGCAAAAATATCAGAAGTTTAAACATTAGTCCCATATGTTTTATAAGTCAAAACATTTCACATAAATTTTTTATTTAAAAACCAAAGCTTCATATATAACCACAAAGAAGACACTATACAGTTTCACTTTACAAAGACACTTAAATAAAAACATTGCTCCATAGCACTTTACGATATAAAAACACAGAATCCGTCTTTATTGATATCCGCCAATGGCTCCCGGGCCAATCTTCATATCCTAAGAACCTAAAACTACATGCTAAAAGTCAACACAAAGGTTGAGTGAAATCATAGGTTTATCGGTAAAAAGGGTGGACCACGCACAAGATCTCCGAAGTAATAGTAGTACTCTGAATCAATATTCAGTAGTCCAAAAACGTTTATTATTCACCCTAAGCTCATGACCCCAGAAGTAGCCTTAACTAGATTTTGGGCCCCGACAGAATATAGGATGCATGCCAACTAACCTGATACACCTCTTAATGCTCTAAATGGCAAACCATGATCAAAACTAATGACCCAATCAAAGGTGGGGATATGGCAAGTCCCGATATATCTATCTACAACAATTCGCACGCTTACTACAATAGTCAATAAACTAGTTCATGATAAATAGGGAACTTCACAAGGTAACATTAGCAATACTATTCAGCCGAAATCTGGATAGCAATACACTTGTAAACACTTTGCTAAACACTATGAAACACTTTGATAAAAAACACATGTGTCCAATAGAAACACAAGCAATGTAATTCACAACCCGTATATTTTGTAAAACAGTTACGTAGCAAAAAGCGGAGGCTATGAACCAACGAGCCCGAGCTGAATGGTAACAAACAAGTATTCACAATAGAAAAAAATTGCGTCACGAAGGAATCCGAATGCACCCTACCATCCAATATAGGTGTTTCGTAGAAAGTACTAAACACTTTGATTATTTATGGTCGGTATAGCTCATCATACACATATCATCGGGTTATCATAATTAAGAAGGGTCATGTAGTGACGTTATAAGGAGTTAGGACACTTTAAATCGAAATCCAACAACTCGTCTATCGCCACCAGCCGATAGGCCTCATTATGAAAATAATCCTAGTTAATATAGTACTTTGATTAACTAATACCACATATAATATATAGCTAATCATCCATCTAATCGTTTTAGTGAAATCATATTTATAAAGTAAAAACGTTTATAAGTATACTTAGTAAAACTTCACGGCGTCTAACTTTCTTTTCTCTCGTTTTTAATCCGTTTCGTTTTCGTTTTCTTACGTCCACGGGGATACTAGCCTTCGTATTAAACGAGTTATCAAAATATACTTTTTTCAAAATTTGAGTTTTTTTTATGAAAATAGATATTATTGATACTCTTCATAAACATTATAATTTTTATTTTTTAATAGATTTAGTTAACGTAATCTCGTAAATGTCCGTATACTTACTTCGTTTTAAAAAACATCCGTTTTTTGAGCGATTCTTTCAGTCATGGTCTTCGTATACAAAAGTTTAATCGATTTATTGATGTTTAAAAAATATAAGTTCTGTGATGAATAGTGAAATTTTTATAAAAATTAGTTTTTATAAAAGTTATATATTTAACGTAAGAGCTTGATAATGGGTCGAATCTTTTTCGTTTATCAAATTTGATTTTGTCGAGTATCTTTATACATTGCCCATGAACCCTTGGGACATGCAGCATAATCTCCTATAAAATCATATAAGATACGGTGTAAATTTTCGGAGAATTCACAACAGCCCCTAAATGGGTTTTTTCACTCAAAATGTAGTTTTTAAAAGTGATTTTTTATAACTTTAAGTTTTAACCACTTTTGTGTACAAGTACCATTACAACCCTTATTAACATAAGTCTACATACTTAGGTGGTTCCTAGTCCATGAGATGATTCAATAAACACATGAATACAGTTTACTAAATTATAATCACGAAAGCATAAAAAATTTTACATGTTTAAACACATCCTAATGGTGATTTCACTACAGTAGAAACTTATAATACACATAAAATATAAATCGTAACGACATAAAGAGGTTTTTTAGGGGTATCCTTATGGTGATGTAAATAATGATAACCAACACAAATCTAAATCTAACCCTTTTTATTTAGATTAAAAGACCTAAGTTTTTGCAAGATCTTAGAAATCCCTTCAACACCCCGTAAAATCTTTCCATTCTTTCTTGTCTTAACACTTGTAACGACTTAACCAAGCCTTCAAACTTTAGGACATCTCAGATATGTTGTAGGAATGTATTAAATGAGTATGGAAATAAAATTTGGTAGGATTTGGTGTTTGGTCTTGTGGTTGGCCGGAGCTAGAGAGGATGGGGAAAGAGAGTTCTTGATTTTGTGAAAAATGTGAATAGCCGTGCTAAATCTGCTAAGAAACATAAAAAACAAAATATTTGGAAACCTACGGGTAATGTATTCATTGATGTAGGACTTAAGTGGAAACCAACAGGCAGAACTTTCACTATAGTTGGTAATTCGTGCCCTTTAACTAGGATCACTTTAGCTAACGTAGTGCCCCCTAAGAAAACCACTTCCCACTCAGTTGAAACACAAAAACCAGAGCTTAAAGTCTATAGCAGGAAACCCAAAAATGTTAAAAATGTAGGTTCGAGTAAAACAGCTAAGATTGTAGAATCTAAGAATGCTAACCACTTAGAACCCAATCATACTTGGGGATCCAATGCTACATAATATTCCATCTTCTTCTTCTCTTATCATGACAGGTTGTCCAGATTGTTCTCTGGTATCTGGACTCCAGATGTTCGAAACACATGACAGGGAACCGCTCTCAGCTCATGAACTTTGTTAGTAAATTTCTAGGTACAGTTAGATTCAGGAACGACCATATTGCAAGAATTATGGGTTATGGTTACTATCAGCTGGGAAATGTTACTATTTCAAGAGTATACGACGTCGAGAGGCTTGGACATAACTTGTTTTCTGTTGGTCAATTTTGCGACGCAGATCTTGAAGTTGCATTTCGGAAAAACACTTGCTTTATTCGTAATTTAGAAGGTGTTGATCTAATTTCCAGATCCCATGACACAAATTTATACATAATTTCTCTTGATGACATGCTCAAAACATCTTCGATCTGTCTTCTATCTAAAGCGTTAAAGACTAAGAGCTGGTTATGGCACCGTCGGTTATCACATCTCAACTTCGGTACTCTTAACAAGCTAGCTAAAGACGGTCTTGCACGAGGCATTCCAAGACTTAAATTTCAGAAAGATCATCTGTGTTCAGCATGTGCATTAGGAAAAAGCAAGAAATCCTCTCATCAATCCAAAGTTGAAGACACTAACCAGGAGAAACTATATCTTTTTCATTTGGATTTGTGTGGCCCGATGCGTGTTGCGAGTATTAACGAGAAAAGGTATATCTTAGTGATTGTCGATGATTACTCAAGATTTACTTGGGTCAGATTTTTGAGGACAAAAGATAAAGCTCCTGAGGCCATCATTAAATGCATCAAAAATATTCAAGTTCGTTTTAATGCCATCGTCCGTAATGTTTGAACAGATAATGGAACCGAATTTGTCAATCAGATAATTCGTGAATTTTATGAAAATGTTGGTATCTCACATCAAACATTTGTTGCCCGCACTCCTCAGCAGAACGGCATTGTCGAAAGGAGAAATCGAACTCTTGTAGAAGCTGCTCGTATAATGTTAATATTTTCTAAAGCTCCATTATTTTTATGGGCCGAAGCAATCAATACAGCCTATTACACCCAAAACCGTTCAATAATCCATCGCCAATACAACAAAACTCCATATGAGCTTATGCAGGATAAGAAACCAGATTTATCATTCTTTCATGTCTTTGGTGCACTTTGTTATCCTACCAATGACAATGACGATTTGGGTAAATTAGATGCAAACGTTGACATTGGTATTTTTGTTGGTTATGCTCCCGCAAAGAAAGCGTTTAGAATCTACAACAAAAGAACCCAAAAAATTATTGAAAAAATTCATGTGACATTCGATGAGCTGACAGCAATAGATTCTGAACAATTCAGTCCAGGACCCGGGTTTCATTATATGACTCCTGCAACATCCAGTTCAGGACTCATTCCAAACACTGTTTCTCAACAACCTTGTATTCCACCAAATAGAGATGATTGGGATCACTTGTTTCCACCCATGTTCAATGAATACTTCACTTCTTCATCAATTGTTGCTTCTCTAGTTCTTGAAGCTGCTGCTCCAAGAGCTGTGGATTTAGCCGATTCTCCTGTGTCAACTTCCATTGACTAGGATGCTTCATCATTAAGTACTCCATCAACACAAGAACAATCTCTAAACATTTCTTAAGGTTTTGAAGAATCACCAAAATACCAATCTTTCGTGATGATCCACTTAATGAATCTCCTCATGAAGAATCACCTTCTCAAGGGTCATCATCGAATGTGAGACAAACCCACACTCCATTTGAACACCTTGGTAAATGGACTAAGGATCATCCTATAGCAAACGTAATCGGCGATCCTTCTCGTTCTGTTTCTACGAGAAATAAACTCCAAACTGACGCCATGTGGTGTTTCTTTGATGCATTCCTAACTTTGGTAGAACCAAAGAACTTCAAACAAGCAATGACCGAACCGTGATGGATCGATGCAATGCAAGAAGAAATTCATGAATTTGAAAGGCTACAAGTTTGGGAATTGGTGCCGTGTCCAGATAAAGTGTTATTGATCAAACTTAAATGGATTTATAAGGTCAAGACAGATGAATTTGGCAGGGTACTAAAGAACAAGGCTAGATTAGTTGCTCAAGGATTCAGACAAGAAGAGGGAATCAATTTTGAGGAATCATTTGCATCGGTTGCTAGAATAGAGGCCATCCGTATCTTCATAGCTAATGCCGCTCATAAGAATATGACGATATACCAAATGGGCATAAAAACGGCTTTCTTAAATGGCGAGCTCAAAGAAGAGGTCTACGTTTCTCCAGAAGGATTTGTTGATCAGGACAACCCATCGCATGTGTACAAGCTCAAAAAGGCCCTCTACAGTCTCAAACAAGCACCATGTGCATGGTACGGCATGCTGTCAAGCTTCGTAATTTCACAACATTTCTCCAAAGGTGCAATTGATCCAACACTATTTATACGGCAAGCAGGGAACGACTTATTACTGGTATAAATTTATGTTGATGATATAATATTTGCATCCACTAATACTGCCATGTGTAATGAGTTTGCTAATCAGATGACCACTAAGTTCAAGATGTCAATGATGGGGCAGATGTCATTCTTTTTAGGATTACAAATTTCCCAAAGTCCTAGAGGCATCTTTTTAAACCAATCTAAATATGCTTCTGAAATTGTTAAAAATATGGTTTGCTTACTAGTGATTCTGTCGACACACCCTTGGTAGAAAAAAGTAAACTGGATGAAGATCTACAGGGGAAACAAGTTGATGCTACACTTTACTGTGGCATGATTGGATCCCTTATGTATCTTACATCCAGTAGACCTGACCTTATCTATGCAGTCTGCTTATGTGCTCGGTATCAGGCAAAGCCTACCGAAAAGCAATTACAAGCCGTAAAACGGATCTTTCAATACCTTAAGGGAACCATTAACATGGGTCTCTGGTACTCAAAGGATACCGGTATGTTAGAAATACGTAAAAGTGTTGGTCACTACCAATATAGTTAGTCGTAGCTCATAGTAAGTTATAATGTAAGGCTAGTAAGCTAACCGGGCTAAAGGCTTATAGAAAGCCCATGTTAAAGCCCATGGCCGGCCTTGGTTAGAGTATTTATACCCTCTCCATATATGGAGAGGGTGTTGGTTGTTCCTTTTGTTACATTTTTCACCAAGCTAATATTATCATTTTTCTTTCTCTCTCTAAGTGTTCATCCAACCATCTTTCTCTCTCAACAACTCTAAGTGAATCAATCGATACTTGTGTTAAGATATTCTACAATTGGTATCAAGATCTATGAGGTGTTTGTAAATGTTTTATGTGCATTTTTTATACCCTTTTTAGGCGTGTGTTTGGTTCGAATCCATCAAGAAGTTTTCACTTTTTGAGGGTTTAAAAACATAAAGCTTTTAACTTTCTTTCTTATTTATCTTAGTTTAGACTAGAAGTATAAGAAAATCTTTTAAAAACCATAAAAATTATCATCTCTTTAAGTCTTTTTGGTTAAAAAGAAGGTTTTATACCAAGAATCTTGATTTCAAATTTTTCATGTCAAAATCGTTAAAGTTTGTGTTTTTAAGGTTCTAATAGGCTTAGATAGTTAAGAAGTACAAGAAAAATCGGGTAAAAACATCAAAAAGTGAGTCTTTTTAAGATTTTTGATTTTTGAGTTTTGTAGTATGTCAGGCGATTTGTTTCAAGGGCGAATTATACGTATTTAATTGGTCAGGAGATTTATACGTCTTAATTTGGCCAGGCGAATTATTCGTTTCCTACAGGCGACTTATACACATTGTTTTAGTCAGGCGACTTATACACATTGTTTTGGCCAGGGGACTTATACACATTGTTTTGGTCAGGCGATTTGTATGTTCATTTGTAAGGGCAATTTATACGTTTTTCAAGGGAGAACTATACACGTTTATAAGATGAATTATACAGTTGTTCTTTGATTTGTAAAATCCCGTGAATTTTCAATTTCCCAGTTTTATCAAGAATTGTAAAATCTTGTGTATTCCAAAAGACTCAACTTCATTAATCAAAACTCACTTTAACACAACAACCTCCAATCACTGTACGATCACTTAATCTTACTACATTGTAATTGAAATGGATTCAATTATTTCACTTGGACAAAAGAATACTCTTGCTGAGTACATGATACTCTTCGATGTTTACAATCGTCCACCTATGTTAGACAAAGACCTGTATGATTCTTGGAAAAGTCAAATGGAATTATACATGCAAAAAAGAGAGCACGAAAGAATTATACTTGAATCAGTTGAAAATGGTCCTCTTATTTGGCCTATAGTTAAAGAGAAGGGTGTGATCAGAACAAAGAAATATGTTGAATTATCTGCTGCTGAGAAAATTCAAGCTGATTGTGATATAAAAGCTACCAATATCATTCTTCAAGGTCTTCCTGCTGATATTTATTCACTTGTGAATCATCACAGAGTTGCTAAAGATTTATGGGAGAGAGTTCAATTACTAATGCAAGGTACATCTTTGACAAAGCAGGAAAGAGAATGTAAGTTGTATGATGCGTTTGATAAGTTTACTCACATCAAGGGGGAATCACTTCATACGTATTATTTGTGATTTACTCAGCTGATCAATTATAACACCTCGTGTTTTAGGTCATTGTACGATATTATGTAATCCACAATTTATTTTTAGAGTTTTACGCGTTTGCTTTTAAATCGTAATCGTTAAGCTAAATCGCGTAAACTAAAAATGAGCATTCAATGTAAATGGGCATTAAACAATTAAATGTTTACATCAAGCAAGTATTATATGATTATTTAGAGGATAATTATTATCATTTCCCATTTTATTTTTATTGGTTACGTTAAGTGTTTACGTTTCGCGATAAAATACGTTTAGGCCTTCCCGGAAGCACGTTAACTTATCTACCCTTCATCAAATACCCAAAATTT
>BQNB010034344.1:0-27500 GCA_026074375.1 Tanacetum coccineum
TAATTTATTTGATGACCGTTTACATTAAATGATTACTTCTGGTCTATGCGATTTAGCTTAAAAGTTAATTTAAAAGTAAAAGCGTATTGGACCAAAATAAATTGTGACAAATAATTAGAATCGTAAAATGACCTGGAATTGAGAAATGTTACAGTCTCCACCCGTTAAAAGAGCTTTGTCCTCAAAGCTTAAGACCTTGTAGTGGATGACGAAGCCCGGTTTATGAAAAGTTGTGGGTATTTCTGTTTGAACGAATCTTCGCGTTCCCAGGTGAACTCAGGATCTCTCCTGGAGTTCCAGCGAACCTTAACCAATGGTATATGGCTTCGCTTCAATTGTTTGATCTCCTGTTCCATGATTTCAACGGGTTCTTCCACAAACTAGAGCTCATCGTCAACGTGAATTCCCTCTAACAGCATGACTAATGGTTCATCGGCGTAACATTTCTTCAGGTTAGACACATGGAAAGTATGATGAACTCTGCTCAACTCTTAGGGAAGTTCCAGTTTGTAGGCAACCTTCCCAACCTTGGCTAACACCGGTGATTGACATTTTCGACCATACAGTGCCTCATAAGGTGCGGCCTTTATGCTAACGTGATAACTGTTGTTATATGAAAACTCAGCTAGTGGCAAATGCTTAACCCAACCTTTGCCAAAATCAACCACACAAGCATGTAGCATGTCCTCGAGAGTTTAAATAGTTTTCTCACTCTGGCCGTCAGTTTCTGGATGATACGCAGTGCTCATACTTATATCTGTACCCAAAGCTTTCTGAAATGATTTCCAGAAATTGGACGTGAATCTCCCATCACGATCACAGATGATTGACACAGGTATTCCGTGTCTTGCTACTATCCTGTTCAGGTACAACCTTGCCAACTTGTCCAATGGATCATTCTCCCTTATTGGCAAAAAGTAAGCAGATTTTGTAAGTCGATCCACAATCACCCAGATGGTGTCAAAACCTTGCGACGACTTAGGAAGCTTGGTGATAAAATCCATCGTGATATTATCCCACTTCCACTCGGGTATTGCTGGTTGTACTAACAGCCCTGATGGCCTTTGGTGTTTGGCCTTGTCCCTCGCACACGTTAAGCACTTACTAACATACGTGGCGATGTCAGCCTTCATGTTTGGCCACCAATATAATTTCTTCACATCTTGGTACATCTTTTCAGAACCGGGATGGATAGAATATTTCGACTTGTGGGATTCGTGCATAATCACGGATCTTAAGTCTCCATAGCAAGGTAACCAACTCCTGCCGTGTAAACATAGTGTTCCATCGGCACGTGGTTCCAATCTTTCCTTGGGTATATCCCTTCTGATTATACCGCCTACGTCTTCATTCACGAGATTCTCTGGTTTCTGGGCTTCGATCTGAGCTTCTAATATTTGTTTGGGAAGATCCAAGCCAATTGTCATAACTAAGGCTCGAACCCGCAATGGCTCAATCCGTTCCTTACGGCTCAACGCATCGGCCACTACGTTTGCCTTCCCCGGGTGATAACGAATGTCGCAATCGTAATCACTTAACAACTCTAGCCAACGACGTTGCCTCATGTTAAGCTCCTTCTGGTCGAGAATATGTTGTAGGCTTTTATGGTCGGTGAACACGGTGCATCTGGTTCCATATAGATAGTGTCTCCATATCTTTAGGGCAAACACTACCGACCCAAGTTCTAAATCATGAGTGGTGTAGTTCTTCTCGTGAACTTTTAGTTGTCGAGAAGCATAGGCAATCACCTTCTCTCTCTGCATTAATACAACACCTAAACCTTTGTGTGACACATCACATTAGACCACAAAGTCTTTGCTCCCTTCAGGTAAAGCCATAATTGGTGCACTGCACAACTTTTGCTTTATTAACTGAAAAGCGTTCTCTTCCTTTTCACCCCAGTCGAACTTGATTCCTTTCTGAGTAAGTTTCGTCATTGACTTAGCAATCTTCAAAAATCCTTCGATAGTAACCAGTAAGACCTAAAAATTGGCGGATCTCCATTGGTGTCTTAGGAGATGCCTAATCTTTGATAGATTCTCTCTTGGCTGGATCCATATGTATGCCTCTGCTATCAATGACATGTCCAAGAAATTATACTTTCGGAATCCAAAATTCACATTTTGAGAATTTAGCATACAACTTCTCTTTCTTAAGCAATTCTAAAATGACCTTGAGATGTTCTTCATGCTCTTTCTCGTCCTTTGAATAAATAAGTATGTCATCGATGAAGACAATTACAAACTTATCCAAGTAAGGCTTGCATACTCGGTTCATGAGGTCTATGAATACCGCAGGTGCGTTTGTTAGTCCGAATGACATAACCTGGAACTCGTAATGGCCATACCTAGTTCGGAATGCCGTCTTTGGAATGTTTTGCTCTCGTACTCTAAGTTGGTGAAATCCTAATCTCAGATCTATCTTCGAATAAATACTAATCCCTGGAGTTGATCAAATAAATCGTCGATCCTCGGGAGTGGATAGCGATTCTTCACTGTCAGTTTATTTAACTCACGGTAGTCGATGCACATCCTGAATGACCCATCCTTCTTTTTGACGAATAAGACCGGGGCTCCCCAAGGTGAGGAACTAGGCCTTATGAATCCTTTGTCGGAAAGCTCTTGTAATTGTTCTGATAATTCCTTCATTTTGGATGGAGCCAATCGATATGGTGCTCGAGCTACGGGTGCGGCTCCTGGAATTAAGTCGATTTGGAATTCCACTGGTCGAGCCGGAGGAAGTCCTGGCAAGTCTTCGGGAAATACTTCAGGAAAATCTCGGACGATTGGTACGTCCTTTATTTGTTTTCCTTCCGACTTGTCCTCCTCTTTCTTGGCGGATATCTGCGCCAAAAAGACCTGGCATCCTTTTGCCATGTACTCTTGAGCTTTTGAACATGAGATAACTGTCAACCGAGATTCTCTCCCGTTGCTATTTTCGTTGCCATAAAAAGTCAAAGTTTCATTCCCATAGGGAACTTGAACAAGTTTCTCATCGCTTCACGGGATTACGGCGTGGACTCTTTCTTAACCGTCCCATACCGATAATAATGACTTCGAAATACTACCCTGTTCTCTACGGCATTAGAAATCTATGTTGAACGGATGGTCTAAGAAATTTAAAGTGCAACCTCGTATAATAGTGTCTATCCCGACTAATTTCCCATCAGCTAATTCGACATCATAACAATTTTCTAACGGAGTTGGGGTGATGTTAATCAAGGAACTAAATGCAATGGATATAAAGCTTCTATCGGCACCAGTGTCGAATAAGATAGATGCATAGTGGTTATTTAAGAGGAACGTACCCGTGAGCTTGGCATCAGGGTTTCCCGGTGCATTTCCCCTCTTTTCTGCATTCCCAACTGCATAAACCCAGCCTTGTGCATTCCCATTTCCTCCATCTTTATTCTTTAGCTTAGGACAATCTCTCTTGAAATGCCCTGGTGCTCCACACTCAAAACAACCATTTCCTTTGGGAGCTGCCCCATTGCCCTTCTGAGTATTAGCAACATTTGTGTTACCAGTACTCCTGCAATGTGTGCAAGTGCCTTATTTTGTTGCTCTTGTGCACCTCTGGTCTTTGCATTAGGTTTTTGTGTTTTGTTTTTGTCTGTTGCTGCTGCTTTATTTGTTTTTGTTGTTTTTTGCACGAGCACATTGTGGTAAAGATGGCACTTGGTGCATTTGGGCAGAGATCCCCCATAAGGCTTCCTTTCGCCTGTCCCCATATTGTAGGCCTTGGCTACATTTTTCCTCTTGAAGGGTTGTTGCTGGTGACCATGGTTGTTTCTGGATGATATCCATCGGCCTTCTTTTTGTTTTCATGATTTCCTTTCCGCCGTAGGTGCCGGATGAGTTTCTGATCCATCAAGTCGTTGGCCAACTCAATAGTCTCATCCAACGTCTTGGGTCTGGCAGATTTGACGTTCCCATAAATGTTGTCAGGAAGTCCACTGATGTACTTGTCAACCTTCTCGGTTTCGTTGGCAACAAACTTGGTACATATCAGGGTTAGCTCTTAGAAACGTTCAGTGTATGCTGGAACATCGTTCCCCTTGACCTTTAGGTTCCACAGCTCGATTTCTAATTTCTTGATTTCACCCTACGGACAATACTTGTCCGTCATCTTTTTCTTGAGTACTTCCCAAGTCATTGCATATGCCTCATGACCTAAGGTTCTTATCTGACCATTCCACCAAGTCAAAGCAACACCTAACAGAGTGCAGGTGGCAAATTTCACTTGATTCTCAATTGCACAACCACTGATATTGAAAACTGACTCCATCTTCTCAATCCACTGAGTCAAACCAACCACGCCTTCAGTCCCCTTGAAGTTCAAAGGTTGACACTTCATGAAGTCAGCGTAAAAACAAGGGCGCGCAGTTTGCACGTTCCTTCGGTTATCCTCGTGCGAAGTGTGGCTTCCATCTCCATTGGTGGTGTTTCGCAAAAGAGCTTGGTCAATCATTGCTTAGATGGATTCTGGAGTCATGTTTTTGGGTTGGTGTTGTTAACAAGGGTATTCAGTCCTCTTCTGGTCGTAGGTGCCATGATTTGTCTAGATCACAAAAGCCAAAACATGAGGTTATATGACATAATATAATAATGTATAGATGAGATATCAACACAAAAGAGGTATATAGTATGACATAACACATCCATTTCATTCATAACCTTGAAAATTTTACATGAAATAGTTGTCGGATTACACAAAATACAATACAAAAGATCTAAGGCTATGCTAGCGGAGAAAACTCCTGATACTTAACATGCCTGTACAATGACCTAGCAAGATAAAATAACATAAATCACTAGATGTGACTGTCAGCATCCCTAGAAGCATCCTGGTGATCTGGAATCCTAGCCTCTGGTCCTGGCTGTCTAGCTCTCCTCTGCTGCTCTCGCAGTGCTAACAACTCGGCCTGCATGTCACTCATCTCTCGCCTCATGTCTCTAATGACTCGGAGAGTCTCTACCATCTGTGCCTGACGCCTACGGTCAGTCTCTCGAAGCGCTGCTAACTCAGCCTGCTGCATCTGAAAGCGAGTCTCATGTACCTGATGCTGTGTCTGAATGAGAGTACCCTGCAGCTGTAGCTGTGTCTGGTGTGCCTGGAGATGGGTCTCGTATGCATACACATGATCACGATGGGTCTGAAGCTCCTGATGAGTCGCCTGACTCAATCCTATCGAGTGAGCCCAAGCCTCTCGGGAAGCATAGGCCTCCTCCTCCACCATCCATACTGTCTCCTGGAGAGTCATCCTATCCCCCATAAGTAGATCGACCCGCTGCGAGTCCATATCGACTCGCTGTGATATACGAGACCTACTATCCTGAGCATCCTCTAGTAAAGCATACAAGTCCTGTGTATCATGCTCATGGAGCTCAGCAAGCTTTGTGACCCTAGTATTGACCTCTCCCACGGTCATAGGTGCTATCTCAGGAACTGTCCCTGCCGAATCTACCCAAGTATCCCTAATACCGTACCCAACATCTCTAGTCCCCTGTCGCCTCTCTTCAGCATCTATCATGCTGACAAATCCATAATCTATCCCCCGACCTCTGGTGGGTCTAGCAATAGAGCTCTCCCCGACTTCGTATCTAGAGCCTAGGGTAGACAAATACAACCTCTTACGGGGAGGCTGCTCAGACTCGGGAATATCATCCCTACAGTCAACAAGTGGTGGTATGTATAGAGATGGTGGTAGTGGTGGTAGTGGAGGTGATGGTAATGCGGCAGTAACTGCATCAATAAGGGCCTGAGTGGATGCTATCCTGAGTGTCTGGATTTGGGTTGGACACTCAGATGATGGTAGTAAAGGTGATGGCACAGGTGGTGGTGATGAATGTGCAGGTGGGGCCATGCTCCTAACAAGGCGCTCCCCTGCAGAGGGTGGTGATAGTGAGATAGGTGGTGATGGTGATGGAGTAGTCATGGCCAGAAGTCTCTCAACCTCTGCCTCTGGTGGAAGGGATATAGAAGTCTGAGGCCGGACGGTAATCCTAGCCCCAATAGTAATGTCAGTGGAGGGTGGTGGTATAACAAGCTCTGTTCCCTCAGGTGGGAAAACAGGCTCATCAACAGGTACAACAATAGCAGAGTCGGCCGGAGCTAAGTGCTCCTCCTCCTCCTCCTCGTCCTCCTCGTCCTCATCCTCATCTTCATCCTCATCATTGGCGTCATCCCTAGATGAATCACCGTCATCATCATCTCCATCATCTCCCCCGTCCATAGGATAGTCGACCGGACCATCCTCTGTCTCATCATCCTCGTACTCCTCTGGATCCTCCTCGGGATCCGTCTTAGTAACATATCCGGGTAACTCAGCAGTAGGTGAATCCACATGAGGTAATGGCTGCTCCTCAGCTGGAAACTCATGGTCATCCTCCAATGGTATATACTTAGGGTATATAGGCTCTGGCACGTAGTCAGGATCATGTACCTGTACGAACATAGGCTCACGCTCATCCTCGTCCTGAGGAACTGGCGGTGTCTGTGGATCCTCTGGGCCTGGTATATAATCCGGTGATGGTGGGGCTATTGGCTGTATTGAGAGTCCATCGTATCCTAATACGATGACCTGTGGAATACCTCCTTCAGATACCTCCTCATCATCGGCTCCCCAGAAGGCTCTGCCGGGCTCAGAGTCGGTGTAAACGGAAGTGTAGGTAACCACAGATGTCGCATAAGATATGATTACTGCAAAAAGCAAAAATAACCTATATAAGTATTACTTATAGGAATGATCGGTATGATATGTCTGTAAGCTTTAATTATAAAAGTCTTATACTAATATACGTAATATCATTTATATACACGTATATTAATCATGTAAGCACTTAGTACCCTACTAATGCTAAAACAATGCATGTCATGTAAGCATATATGTGCTAGATGTAAACAAGTAATGCATGTATGTCCCTCACAAATCCCATTTGTGAAGCCAGTGTTTGAAAATGGTTATAGTCCAGACAAAACTTTTGACCTGGTTCTCTATAACATTGGCTCTGATACCAATCTGTAACACCCCACCCCAAATCTGTTGGGTAGCAGCGGGAATGTTTGAATATCCGGAGGCGTTACTTTTATAGATCAATAGCACAAGATATGTGAAGACCACTAATGTGTCATTTTTAATTAACAAAATGCTTGTTTCATTACTAAGCTATGGCTTCAAATTTGTTCGACAATATAAGTAAAGATTCGGTTTATAACAATTGGTTCCCAAATGTAATACGCCCCAAATCTTAGTATGGACTCTTTCCAAAGAGTGACCCCCATGTATTGTGCAACCCCGTGCCTTATTGACCTGAGAAAACATGCTTAAAACGTCAACATAAAGTTGGTGAATTCATAGGTTTTATGTAAATCAATAGTAGGACCGCAAGATTTCCAAGTGTATGATTAAGCAACAGATGCAAACATCATAAACGTAGATTATGTTTTCCTAAGCTCAATTGACACTGAGCTCGACATGTTGATTGCAATATATTGCACATGAATTGCCCGTAAAATTATGTCTCTAACCCGCACAACATCCAAAAGCAGAAATGGTATACGTTCGTTCCCGGTGATAGTAATCAGCCGACAACGGGATTGTCAGTCCCAAATTGATCTATTTATAACATTCGAGCTCCGATCCAGTAATTGGACAGTTCATGATAAAGGGCTCAGTGGGTGTTATCGCTACTTAGACAAAACACGTAATCATTGTTTAAACGTATACTTGCGTCCAATAGAAAACAAGTATCGTTCTCACCCCAAAAGGATGTTAATCATTTAAATAAGTGTAAAACATGGGGGCTATGAACTCACCTTAGTAAATAGTCTCTGAAATGATATAGATATCCAAGTAATGAATCACACCGATCTAATACCTAAGTAAATACGGGCCAGTTTAGTCTACAAATAGGCTAAAGACTCGATTGTTATATAACTAAATAAATTGCTAGTTTATATATATTGTTATCACTTGTGTGGTATGGTGTGTGTACGTGTTTTAATTTATTTTTGAAACTGTTGATGGCTCTTGAAAGGTCTATGATTTCACAACCGTTCTAGTATGCCGTAATAAACGTTTATTAATAAATATCCATATTTATCAAGTCATGGTTTAACTTGTTATAATATATGATAAATATATAACTCGTCCGATTCGTTAAGTGTTTACAAAAATCACTTTCGTTTACAAAATACCCTTAAGTTTCTTGTAATTACACAACAGCCCCTAGGAGTTTATGAAAATGTAACATTTACACTTTAGACCCTTAAGTTTTTACTTGTACATGTTTAGTCCTCCAACTTTACAAAGTTTACACTTTAAGTCCTTATATGTTCCAACAGCCCCTTAAGCTTCAGAAGTGTCATGAATAGTCCCTCAATTTACTAAAATAGTGAATTGGCAGTTTTAAACCCTCAATTTTCTAAATTGACACATTTAGTCCCTTAACTTGTAAAAATCGCATTTTAACTCCAATTAAGTTCCAACAAGCGACATTAGATTTCATTAAGCTCCAATAAGCCATATAAGATGTTCCAGCTTATAAATAAGCTTGGGAGAGCTTATTTTGGCTTAATGGACCTTATTGGGCCTGTTAAGGTCCAATAAGTGTTTTAGAGGTCCGATTAAGTTTTAAAAAGCACTAAAGCATTTGTTAAGCTTATTTAAGCTACACAAATCTGTTTGGCTTCTTAATAAGCTCGGATGAGCTTATTTTGAGCTTATTAGACTCATTAGCCCAACAACCTTAACCGAAAGTTTGCAAAAAGGGGTTCCTTAGGTTATACAACTTATTTTCTAGACTCATTAGGCTTATTTAGGTCTGATTAAGTTGTTTTCATTTCATGGCTTATTAAATAAGCACTTAAGCTCGTTAACGGGCTTGTTGGGCCTGATGTGAGCCCGTTAAGTGTTTTAAGGGTTTGGGCTTAGTTCTCTAAGGTCCATTGGCTCGTCTAGGCTTATTGCAATCCTTTAAATCTGCTTAAGCTCACAAATAAGCCGCCCAAGCTTATTGGTGGCTTATGGACCTTGTGGGCTCACGAAATTGGGCCGTGAAGTCTCAATAAGGGTCCGTTTGGTTTAAAAAGGTGTAAAGGGTCGACATTGGTTGAAATAAGTTTGTAAGATTCTAAATAAGCTCATTGAGCTTATAAATAAGCCGTGGGTTCACTAGGTGGGCTTATTGGGCCTGCTATGGTCTTGATCGTGGCTATTGGACTCGAAAGGCCCAATAGAAGTCTAACTCATGCATGCTTGTTATATTACAAGTCTAACAAGGTTCCTGGTTTATACAATAAGCTCGAATGAGCTTATAAATAAGCCATGGGCCTACGTTGTTGGGCCTGTTGGGCCGGTGGGGCGCACGGTTGGTTTACACGCGACTTTAAATGGCCCATTACTCTCCTAGCAACCCATGTAAGGTTCGAAAGTGCTCTAGTGTCTATAGGTCGTTTGTTCATCCCATGTATACGTCGTGTTTTACATGCATGTGTTTAGATGTGTCGTATACACTTCCCCAAGCCATCATATCTTGTTTACAACAAAAGTTTACGTATGGTTTTTGTACAATTTCGTGTGTACGATATCTTGTATACGTCGAGGCCTACGTTTTTATATAAACGAAGGGTTTTAAAGCTTCGTTTGATATTAAGTCACGTTATATGCTTCTTTACATTTTTGGCACCACACAAGTCGTGTATACGCAATAGCATTGCGTTTAACACGCATGTTTTCCATTTACCATGCGTGAACTCATGCTAGCATAATATTTCTATATTGACGAGACATATTGGCTAGTCTTTAAAGAAAACAAATATCATACGAGTGGTAAAGGTCTAAATGTGACTTACAAAGGTCCTAGTATGTTGGTTCGTGGATTTGAAGATGACACAAGGCGTTTACACCCAAATGTGTAATATTTCTAAGCTTCAAAGCTTGGTTTACCCAATCCTTAGCTCGTATATTTCCTTGGCCTCGTTATGTAACCCTTTGTTGTGTCTTCTTGGTTCGAAGGAGGTAAATAGGTATGTTTGCTTGCGGTTTAAGACTCGACGTATAGAGAGTGGGTGTGTTTAAGTGTTTGTGTTTGTAAGAGTGTCTAATGGTGAGACTAGGTGAGTATTTATAGGCAAATGAGCTAGTTACTCACTTCCTAGTTCCAAACAAACCAAATCGTGGCCTCTTCAAGGTGGTTTTGTAGTTTTTGGTTAGTTACACATTGTATTAGCTAAACCACTAAGTACCATTCTTAATTAGAGGATATTTGTACAAGATTTGGCTAGATACTAGAAATCTTATGATTTGGGTTTGTGTGGATGCTTTAGCCGCGGGTATATGAGCCAAAGGAGGAATCCAAGAAGGTCTTTGTCCATTGTATAATAGATTGGGAGGGACAATTAGTACAAGGCTTAATTAACCTTAGTTGTACAAGTACTTTGGAAGGTATTAGGAGGATTTTTGATGATTTTGTGTGTGTGTGTGTGTTTAACCGCGGCATAGACAAGCATAAGAGACTAAATGGGTTATTATCCATTGTGTAAATATTAGCTAAGGGACCATTAGTACTAGTATTAATTAGAGGGAGCTTGTACATGTACTTAAGGATCCAAAATGAAGTTAAGTGTCCAACATTCGGCCATAGTGGAGGTTACACAAGGATTGATTTAATTTTTTGTGTTTAAGGTTTCAAAGTGGGTATTGGTTTGAGTCTAGGTAAGTCTAGGTATTTCCGGGGTGTGTCCAAATGTATTTTATTGCGAAACGTAACCCTTTTACGTGACCAATAAAAAATGAACTTCGCAAAGTTAATAATTATCGTCTTAATAATTATATATTACTTGATGGATGTAAACCTTAATGTATTTGATGACCGTTTACATTAAATGATTATTTCTAGTCTACGCGATTTATCTTAAAAGTAAACGCGTATCGGACCAAAATAAATAGTGAAAATAATAGGAGTCGTAAAATGACTTGAATTTGAGAAATGTTACAGTCTCCACCCATTAAAAGAGATTTGTCCGAAAAAATATCCCGTCCCCCGCGTTCAATAATGATGAATAGAAGTCCGAGAGCTGAGGTACTAAGATCCCCTACTCCAATCGTTGCCTTCCCGAGTCTCGTAGGTGTCCTTAATCTGATGCTGTCCTTGATAAGCCGTCTCCCTCCCCCCCCCCCCCGCGCCGGTGGATCCGCTCCTCTCGTTGCTCCTGCAAGCGTCGGGCCCATCCTCTAGCACCTTTGGAAGGCAAGAGTGTGACAACGTACACCTTCCATTACTCCATACCATAGGAACATAAGAGGCCATTTTCAACAGTTTAGGTGTGCCCGAAATTGAACTTGGCTCGCCAAAGGCCTCATCTCTAAAAGCCCAGGCACGGCGATGCGTCCCTCTCAGTAGAGTTTCCAAACCTCGCCTTGCTACTTGTAACATTCTATGTTTTTCCCCACTCCTATATCCTAAGTAAAGTGATCCCATGCGTCATTTTGTGGATCGCGATCTCACACCTAATCCCCTACAGGTGCCCGTAATAAGCCGGCCGCCCTACCTAAACTCAATCATCAGATCGATCCCTAGGCCTCATTGTTGGAACGGCTCGGCAGTCAAAACTGTACTGTTGAGCTTCGTGGCTTTTATTGATGGCTGCCCATACGGATCACTCTAGGGATGGAGTAGCCCAGCCCAGGCTTGTGCGGTTAAGGTTGTTTTAAAACAAAGGACATCTGATAATTTGATCTAGCTTCGCGAGCGGCAGATACCGAAAAAAAGGAAAGAATTCCTTGCACCCCTAGGCACAAGTCATCCTTGTACCCGTCATGGACCATGTCCGCTCTAGCCGAACAATCTCAATACATAAAGGCGCAAGACGATTTCCACCTATCGTAACATATCGAGGTCAGAATGGGATCGGGTGTTTTCACGTCTCACCGTAGTGCCCAGTTTATCTTGATTTCCGATTGATGAACAAGAAGGAAAATGGAATTCTTAGATTTTCTGACTCGCCTTCAGCTACGTGTCCTTTGGACCCTTCGCCCACCCGCCACCAATGGAAGAAAGCACCTTGAAGGGAATTTCCATCGCGAAGGATTTAATCTAGCCACAGGTTCCCCTACGGCTACCTTGTTACGACTTCACCCCAGTCGAAGACCCCACCGTGGTATGCGCCAATAAGACCACCAAAAGCCTTTGTGGCACTAGTGGTACACAGAAGTCATGGGTGATCATTGGTCTGATGCTTCGGGCGAAACCTATTCCCAGGGTGTGACGGGCGGTGTGTACAGGGCCCGGTACATATTCACCGCGGCATGCTGATCCGCGATTACTAGTGATTCCAACTTCATGTTCCCGAGTTGCAGAGAACAATCCGAACTGAGGCAATCTTTTCGGATTCGCTCCGCCTTACAGCATTGCTTCCCATTATAATTGCCATTGTAGCACGTGTGTGGCCCAGCCCATAAAGGCCATGTGGACTTGACGTCATCCCCACCTTCCTCCAGTATATCACTGGCAGTCCTTTGTGAGTGCGGCACATACCTTTTTGTTTGTTTTGGAGCCGTTTTGGCAGGGCGTACTAAACCCACTACGTACCACACCACCGGGCGGCTCGCCTGAATGCCCAGTCTTTCTCTGTCGTTAACTCGACGTCGTCGTCACCTGCAAGATAAGGCCAAAAACTTGACTTTACTAACCAAGCGAGAAAAAGCCCTTTCTATCTTCTTAGTCAAGCGCACTAGCTGCAATCAAACTAAAGCGCACACTAGAAAAGAAAGGGCTTAACCCTCGAATATGTTCGAAGATCTCGAAATGATCTTCCAGTTCCAGGGAGAATTCATAAAACTCCATTTCCATCAAGAATTGAATGGACTTTTCCCGTATTTCGGCCGGAAAATCTAACAGATACATTACTGCGGAGATTCTTACCAAAAAATGAGACATTCCATGCCCTCGAAGAGTGCTTTGCCGTACTAGGTCACTTACATATCCTTTTTTATCTTTATTTGACCCCAAGAATGGATTGGATCAAAATGACTTTCCTGTCAAAGCCCTTTGTGTCTGTATTAATTTCTGACCGCACAGAATCTCCATAGCTAATTTTCCATTTTTGATTATGAAATCAGAAGGTGCTGCCTTTGGTACTACTCTTATTTTACACGATCCAGGAACTTCCATAACGTTGGCGTGATTCGGTTTGAGCAACGGATCCTGACGTGATACATCTTCGTAATGAAAATTGAGTGTAAACATTATTTTTTTTATTTCCCAGTATCGATAGAATGAGCACTGTGAACTATCTGCTTCAAAAAAGATAATTGTAAAAACATCAGAGCAATATATCGTAGTGTAGAACATATTTGAAGTAATGGGGATCACATTAGTAGGAATATAGGCCAGTCTCCAGCTTCTATCCTTTTCTTTTCCGCTGGCATCTCGCATTCACGCCCCCGTTTGACTGCTGCTGTTAGAACACCACAATATTCGTCCTTTTGGGCTTAATGCTCTCAATGGTGAATTGATCATTCGATATCCTTCCTCTTCTTATGAGAAGACAGAATGGAATAAAAGTAATGAAACCTGCGATGGCTACTGAATAACCTCCTTTTACTTTATCAATAAAAAAGCCTTTGACCCGTTCGCCAAATCTTGTTTAGTTCCATCCAAGCTCGGTTTTGTGTGAATCTTCGTGGAAGAAGAAGAAGCGGTTCACCAGCCACTACAGGATCCCACCAAATCATTAAACCTGGCGGCTGCTCGCTCTTTGATCAATGATTCACCGGTCACTAGATCCATGAAGAATCTAAAAAAATTTGCTTTTTGATCAGTGATTCGCTGGCCACTAGATCCAGGGATCCCACCTTATTCTCAAACCTGGTGGCTCGGTTGATTATCCTGCATACTCATTCTGGCGGTCGCAAGTCCTGCATCCAACAAGAACATTTCTTCCTTAAAGCGTCAAACTTTAGATTTTAAGGCCTTTCCACTGCATCAAAAAAAACTTGAATTAGATCTACGAAATGATTGACTCAAATAGATGGTCATCATAAGCTATTTCTTTTCCTCCTCTTCCAGTTCTATTAATAAAAAGTCCATCATGGACCAAGATCCAAAGGGATCAATCTTTTACACCGGTGTATCGTACTCTCTCGACCAGGTCATTATAAGAAAAGACAGAAAAATCTTTCCGAAGTGTTATAAAGAGGGAACGCGCGCTACAACTAACATAACAGCCTCTTCCTTGCCCCCCTAAGAATTTAAGGGTGACCTTTGAATGTTGTCGTGACGCTTTGGTTACGAAGGTTATCAGGGTCTAGGTTTATGGATGGATGAAGTAATCAAAAGTCCCCCCAACTCAATCAATATTAACAACATGTCGTGACCGGTTAGGCTTGGTTGATTTTGTCAAAAAAGAAAGTAGGTTTCGGGGGTTCATTGATTAGTACACCCCCGGTGCTGGTAAGGTCGGGACCGTGGTCGTACGTCTCCGGTTTGCCGGCCTATCTTCTTTCTGAGATTGACCAGCCAGCTGGGCTGGTTTGGCTATTCTTTTCTATTGAAAAGGAGTCAGCTGTCTGCGCGAGTCATCTTCTTCTAGGCTCCGCTGGACGACACGGCATTCTCGTTTAAATAAATAGATGTCGGCCGTACTTGTGATGGTTCCCAAGGATCCAATATGACCACTTCACTTAGGTCTACGTTGCCACGATATTGTTCTATGGAAGCGGGCGGGCTGTTAGAAGTTCGGCCCGCTTTTTTTTGTGTCGTAGGGGAGGGATTGACCTTTCTAACGCATATTCAGTCGTACCGGCATGGCCCCACTGATTTCTTTTCGATCGGAGCATCCAGCAGCGCAACCCGGTTCTACTTGACTAAGCCCGTGCTCGTCCAAGGAGGGAGTTTGCTTTACCCAACCCCCTTTTTGATAACAAGGCAGAAAGCCCCGACCTGACATTCATTAGTTTCGAATGAAGAGTGCCCTGCCGCACCTACTCCTATCAAAAAGCGAGACTTTACTAAACAAGAAAAGCCCCTTCTATCTTATTAGTAAAGCGCTAACGCGCGCCCTGCAATCAAACTCAAGTTTCGCCTTGATCGATACGACAACCTTACTAATAGAAAGGGTCAAAATGCGCTCAAGCAACCTATCTTACTAATATAATAAGAAGGGCCGATCTAAGCCCTATGGTTGTAAAGCTACAGCTCGAAAGCCGGCCTTACCTTCTATGTTTTTAGTAAAGGGCCTTTTCAATAAGGCTCGCGCTAGGCGCTCACGTTTTTTGGCTTCCCTAAAATAGCAGATTTTTAAGTTGGTAAAGACCCGCCCCTTGTTTCAGTCAGAATGAGTCCCCGGGACCCCGGGACATTGGCTTCCGCCAACAGTGAACTATTAAGGATCGCATCCCGCGCATATTCTACATTATAGCCTGCAACTGATTCAGCTTCCGCTTCTGGGAGATCAAACGGAGCTCGATTAGTTTCTGCTAGACAAGAAATAAAGAACATAACCAATACAGGGAACAAGGGAATACCGGACCATATCTGCTTTTGCGCCATGACAATCTCACTCGAATTACGGGGACCTACACATATTAGTACAGTATACCGGGGTCCCCGGCCAGAACCACACGTGCAAGTTTCCCTGCATGTGGCTCGTCCGTGCTTTTCTATTCCGCTTTGCCGCCTATTATATTAAGAGAATAGGTCCCGTTCAAGCGGTCCGCCTTTATTCATCTATACCAGCTGCCACGCACGAGCCCATAGAAAGGATTTCAGCGCCCCTCTCTAGATAAGAAGCAGAACGCGCCATCACCTACAGCCCTTTCCTCTGCCGGGGACTCCCACGAAACGAAAACGGGCGGCATCGCCGTATGCTCCACTTTTGTTGCCCTGGTTTATATCCCGGAGTACTCCTATGGCCGATCTGTCACCCAACCTACTTTAACAACCTAAAGGCTTGGTCCCGTCCCGTTTGGAGAATGACCCCTTATGGCACGGCTTAGTCAGTTATTCTCGCAGTTCAGATAAGATTCGGACCGCCACTTCTCTGAAAACATGGTTCTTGCCCCCCCTCTCTCCTCCCCCCTTTGAGCTCGTCCATTCGTTGGGTGATCCCTTGCTCTCACGTTCGAGTGTTTGCTCGTCGTTTAGGCCGGTGAGTGAGATTTCTGCTCATTGCAGTCACCTCCGGGCTTCTTCGCACCTGGATAGTACTAGGACCCTTGTGCCCCGGCCCTTGATCAGAAAAAGCTGCCCGCCCTATGACCCACAACTCAAAATGAGCCTTGCGACGAGACGCGGACATTCCCCATGCTGCGGTTCCCTCCGGTCCGTTCCCGGGTTGGGTTAGGGGAACATCCGAGCGATTTCCTTCGCGGATCCAAACGCGCTCACAAGGCGCACAATAAGAATAAGACCAATAGAGACTTCATAAGAGACCATTTGAGCTGCAGATCGTAATGCTCCTAGAAAGGCATATTTCGAATATAGAGGAGTGAAAGTTCCCAACAATCAATGACTTTTTCATTTCCTTATATGAACCGTACGAGCACGTCCTTTGTCACCCCCCACCGCGCTTACGGCTCTATACCCCAACCCAACTTGCTCTGGCCCCGGGTCCTTCCTTTCTATTCCTCGGTAAGTGGACCGTAGGAGCATGGGGGGCGGTATCTGCTTTTGACTGATAGAAAGCATCCCTCTTTTGTCCCTCCTGACCGAACCCGCCAAAAAACAAAAATATAAATAGAGAAAGTTTTGATTGCCGGGAGAGTTGCGTCGGAGACATCTTTATCTGAGGAGGAGGCTTTGTCGTCCGGCTCCTCATAAATGATGTTAGGATGGGCCGGCCCATCCTCGGAATCCTAAAAAAAAAGAGAGGGAACAGAATCACTTTCTTTCAGTGACATATCTAATCAGACTGAATAGGATTTTGAGAGCTGTCACGATCATTCACATCTATTTCAGTAGGCAGGAAGGGCGCGGAAGCTACCGTTTCTAGAATGCAAGCAAGCTAGCGACTCTCCTAGTAGCGAAGGAAAGGGGCATTCGGGAAGCGACTAGTCGCTTCTGGCGAAGCTTCTAGAAGGCCACCACTACATAGAGAGATCCATATACCAGTCATGAGCGATAGCGAAGCCTAGAGAGGCGTAAGCAGTAGCTTCTAGGGCGAAGCCGAGCCACTAGTGGAGTGGCCAAGGAGGCCTACTATACCGATACTGGATTAGTAACCGGTGAAATCCCCAAATCAAAATTTCAGTGAACTATTGAAGCTATCAGTGTGATTGATCAGACAAGTACCAAGGCTTTCGGTAGACTTCTTTTATTTCCGAATTTGCTTGCGACAAGTCCTAGCATTAGTATGAGTTCGTTGACCGCGTAAGGGTGATCCATCTTGATGACGAATTCCACGATAACAAGAAATAGAAATGAATCGTTCGATGTCTGCTCGTTCTCCCCTCTTCAATTCCCAATGAACAACATGATCTTGACCTATCATTTGTTCAATTTGGTCGATCTGATACTTAGTTAATTCTTTTATCTTTATGTTCCCACTGATACCTAATCGATAACGAACCAGAATGGCTTTTTTAGGCCCAATTCCATCTATTTTTGTTGAGGCAATTCTGACTTGTTCATCGGCAACTGATCTAGCTCCTGAAATATATAACATTCTTGATCCTTCCTTTTACTAGTCTTCTCGGCTGGAATCAAAAAAGATTCTCCGCTCTGCTCCTACTCCTTCTTCTCCTTTAGGATAGGGTCGTCGTTGGTCCTTTTTTGCACTAAAAAACTAGTCAGAGCAACTAACTGTCTACGTACGAAATTTACGTAACAGGAATAAGAAACCAGGCGGGATAAAAGAAGAGCGAGGTATAGTGAGAAAGCTCACCCCTGCCTTTAGACGATAAAGCCTTCTTTTACATCCCATCCCCTAGACAAATCAATAGGAAATGCTACAAGCCATTGTTGTTCTTTTGACGATGAACCACTCCGGTACAACAAGCTAAAGTGACCTCTACGCTTCGTCCCCGGTGCGTAGGGCCGATCCCCGTGTGCTAGAGGGAGGACCTGTTTGTGTTAAGCATATAGTTGGTTCTTGTCTTGTTTAGGCATTTTGGTCCTTCCTCTCGACAAAACAGAAAGTATCATTTACTTACGGAATCTCAAATCTCTCTCGCTTCTTCAGCTTGTTCCTGTTCGTCTATTCGGGACGGGGCAGGCAGCCCACATACATGAAGAGAAGAATAGAGAGGGGGTTATCCTGCTTAAACTTTACTACTGGAAATTGGGAAGGGCTATAAGTAGGCCGTTTGTTATTGCTATAAGGGCTGCTCGCCTTTATACGGCTTGGCTTCGCTATCGCTTCTATGTAGTGTAGTGGTCGACCTAAAAAGTCGTATTCCTGCCATGCCTATTATCCAGTGCGAGAAGCTTCGCCAGAAGCAAGCAAGACGAGGTCGCTCTGCTTCGTAGACAAGGCTCGTTCCGTACTTTACTTACGAGCTCGTGTAGTACTCGCCCCTATCTCTTCTCTAAAGGGGCGCACACTCGCTGTCTACTAAATGAGCTCACGAAGCGATCTGGGAGCGAAGCCTTAAATTGAGTTGCTTCCCCCCTTTTCTTTTCCCTCACCCTACCCTTTCATTTCCGCTTAAGCTTCCCCGGTTTGGGGGATTAATTGATTGGATACCCGAGAACCATAATCTTTCCTAGGAACAGCTTCTACGACGATAGATAGGGGTCAGGTTTGTTTGGCATCTATGCCCCCTGCCCTCCAAACAGTATGGGAGCCTTTCAGCTCGTACTGCTCACACTCCTAGATCTTCACGGCACCTCCTCCACCATAGTGTGAGCTGGGAGCAGCTCCGAAAGGCGAGGCCTACTTAAATAAGTAATGAGCTTTCAACAACGTTAACAACACTACGAAAAAAGTCAACTATGGTTGCCCACTGATCTGATCATAGGTGAAATCCAACCCCTTCTCTGCTCCTTTCCTGACCCTTTCCTTCGCTACTAGGAGAGGCGCTAGCTTGCTTCATTATATTCTATAAGCGGAGCGACTTGTCGAGTCTACGAAGCTTCGTAGTTGCTTCCCCCTCCCCCTTTCTTTTGCCCCGCCATGCCACTAGATCCATAATGACCGGCGAGTCGGAACATGTATGAATATAACCACGCGGAGCGCCGTACCGGCCTATCGAAGCGAAGAAAGAGATCATTGAGCCTATTTAGCCGAGCGGAACCCTTTATAAATAATATATATAGATATATATAAAATAATAATATAGATATATATAAAATAATAAGCTAAGGGGGCTGGGAATCGCAAGAATTGAAAAGTCCTCCATTGAATGGGATGAGAAAGACAGGTTCGGAAATGGCCGGATTAGCAGGAGGAAGGGCGGCCCCACCCTGAAACAAAGGTGTACGTACATAAATAAAGAGACTGTTTATGGCCTTGATAGGGCTCCTTCCCATCTATCTTGACCGGGAAGAGGGGGGAGGCTCTTGCGGGAGCCCTGCCCGCCCTTCTCTATTCTATTTTGAGGATCCCTCTGAGGAGGCTTTCCGGACTCGTAAAAGACGGCTAGGAACAAGAATAGGGTCAGTAGTCTCTGCCGTTGCAGGTCCTTCTCCTTCCGCTGAGATGGCCCTCTTTTTTGTTTTGTTTGTTCACCGCGGCACGAAATCATGAAGAAGCTGGAATAACTCAGAAAGAGAGTGGCGCCTAGCCGTTGAGAGCGTCTGTTGTCTTTGTAGAGGAACAGTACGATCTTGGACTGGCCCCCTTCGCATGACCTAGAAAGAAAAAGAAGTCCGTGCTACTATAAGGCCTCTAAACTCCTCCCTCAGGACACTGTTGCGTTGCCCATGGGGACGGGCTAGCCCCGACTTCCATAGGTCCTTGGTTCGACCTCCTAATGAGAATTGAGGTCCTTGCGCGGGCGTCTCATCCCTAAGACTTGTTTGCTCTGTATGGAGTGCCCCGTGGTTCCTCGAGTGCCAGCCGCAGAGAGGAATGCCATCAACTAGGGCGCTATTGGCCACTAACCACTCGCTCGCCGGACGCTCGGGCTCCGCGTTTCAAGTTCGTTATCCTAACCGTATCCTCTGCTCCACCGGGAGCCTGACCCCTTCTTCTATCTTATCTACTGCCTTGCTCCTCGGCTCCATACTGCTCCAGCCGCTCGCTGTAATAGCTTGCTTCTCGGGTGGCTCGCACCCAGGGTGGTGCGGCTGAGCCAGAGTGGGCTCAGCAGTCGGCCTATCTTTCCGGGCGCACGCATAAAGGCATGATTAGTTCCACAAATCTCACTGCACTGACCATAGTAAACTCCTTCTCGTTGTACCGAAATAGAGATTTGATTTAAACGACCAGGTACAGCATCACATTTGACACCTGAGGAAGGTACAGCCCAACTATGAAGTACATCAGCAGATGTTACAATAATACGTAGATGACTTTTGGCTGGTACAACCACTCGATTGTCCACTTCTAATAAACGTAATTGACCCAATTCTAGATCATCTTCTGGAATCGTATAACTGTCAAAAGTGAGTGACTGTTCATCTGAACTGTTATAGTCCGAATACTCATAAGGTTGGGTCGACGCCCGTCTCCCCCCAAACTGTACTTGCAAGTTTCCCCGCAAAAAGCTCTCCACGCCTACTCTTAGAAAGAAGACTCTTTTTCTTTAGTTAGTACCGACCGTAAGACCCTTTATGAGTAAGGGGAATCGAAGGCCGGGGAAAGTTTATTGGCAACAGGGAACCCTTTCTCACCCAGTCCTACCTACCCTATGTATTCGAGGGGGGGGGCTGGAACCGAAAAAGACCTGGTTCCGCACATATGAGACAGGCAGAAGGTATGGGACGACCAGTTCACCATGGAAAGCGAATTCGATCCTATAGTCGTCTTCTTTGTTCGATAAATGCGCAGTGGAAAGGGATGCTAGTCGGCTCGGAGAAGTTGTAGGCCCCAATAAAAAAGATCAAGAGTGATTCCTCACCTATCCTGTCAGGGGCCCAGTTGAACGCTCGAGTATAGATTCCCTATGCTCATCGGCCGGGGCCGGCCGGCCCGTAGATCTGGATCCATCCATAGACCTGACCTGATATCGTTTGTCCAAAAAGAAAAAAAGTAGGTTTTTAGTAGTAGTTCATGAGACCTCGAATTCCCGCGTTCCAGCTTGCATTATGCCAACAAGTCCCACCCCCAACTCTAGCTGAGAAGTTGAGTCACCCTTCTTTTTTTTGTTTTTTCTGAAAAAGAATCGAATAAAGAAAGAGATAGTCTATATCCTGTATCGATCATAGGATCACTCTATGAATAGGTAAATTCTCTGTGACCTCCCACCGTTCACGACATCCCTTGCTTCTCGCTGCGAACGGCTCCTCGGTGGAAGAGTAGAAGCGCTGGTCCCCTTCGGTCAAGTTGCTTGTACCTGCTGTTACCTACCGTAGGACCTCCGTCCCCGAAGCGAAGAAAGAGGAGCAGGAACAAGAGGTTGTCCTCTCCCGGCCCAGTAGTTCCGCAACTACTACCGTGGTTGTTGCCAACGGGGATCCCCCATTCCGAAAGGTTACTGGGCCGGCCGTTAGGTCCAAAGTTGTATGCCACAGCTATGGTGCCGATAGATTCACTACTTCAGCGCCGTTATCGGACATTTCAGGCTGAGCATCTATTTCTCGTATATCGCTCCACACCGAGAAGAGGGATGTGTACCTCCAGCAACAACAAGATGGAACCATAGGCTTCTATGCTGGGAGCATTTCGGGGTATAGGTCTAACCATCTCAACTCCCCGTTTCTGGCATGCTATAGTTATTTAAGTCTCTCGACGGCGGGAATGGGAGATTACCGGTAAGCCAGATGCTTCGCGAACCATATTCTTAAGGCATTTCGTTGCACTTAAATCACCCTCGTGAAGAGGCGCACTCCGATACCATTGATGTCCAATAGCTTTGATAGTAATGGCTGGATTTACTACTACCTCGTCCATTGAGTATAAGAGAGCAAATGATGGTATAGCAATGAACATCGGGATGATACTAGGAAATATGGTCCGAAGAATCTCGATAGTAGTTCCATGAACAATCCTTTGCGGGATTGGATTTTTTTCTTTTTGGAAATGCCATAAAGCGCGAACCAAGATCCGTGATACGAAAACCAAAATCAGAATAAGGAAGAAAAAGATATCGTGATGTAAGTCTATTATTCCTTGCATCATAGGTGTTGCTGCGTCTTGAGATCCTAATTGCCATGGTTCCGCTGCATCACAAGGAGCAATTGTGAGAAATAGCCATTCTAGAACAATCATTTGATCTGTTTCATTCTTTGACTGCTCTGCTCCCCCAAAAAAATGGAGAGACTTGTTCTTGCTCTTCCAATTCAGGAAGACTGATTTCGCCGGTTGGTCCAACCAAGAAAGACATGGGAATTTCGGGCGTCAGATTCTTCTTCTTCTCTTACTTACGATATTTCGAGTTGGATGAACAGATCGCTCCTAAAAGCAGCCGTGTGATCTTATATACGATACCACCAGACGCGCCCCAGCTTCAAGCGAGCTCACCCTATGGACCTTGCTGAACTAGATTCCCTGCTAGCGAGAGCGGCTTAGAAAGATAAAGGAGCACAAACAAGGGTTGTTTGAAAATGAACAGATAAGCTAACGCACTACTGATTTTCTGCCTACTTGCAATGCAACTACTCCTGAGAAAGACTCAAACTGAACTAGTTGAAGCTAAGCGCCTGCCTATTCTATTAGTCAAGCTTGGAGAACATAGTACTAGGACTTACTAGATGAAAGACCTTGATTGGTGAAGGGCTTAAAAGTTAGGTAGCTGCTATCTATCGGATCTTTTCTAAGAGGTTAGGTAGGTGGTTGAGCCGAAGCGGAGAAGGAGACTAAGTCATCGGTCGTGCCGGGATTGATTTCCTACTTCCAGCTGAATGAGGGCCACACAGCCGTCAACCCTGCTGGAAGTGCTTTCTAGATCCAATCTCCTGGTCTTTCGTTCGCTATTCGAATGTCTGGACCAGTAGAAATGTACGAAAGGTGGTCTTGTCCTTTCCTTTACAACTAGTAGCTAGTAGCTCCGTCGTTGATCTCTCCTCTTCCCGGCCGGTTGTGACTCGTATGTCCAGCCAACGACTATCGATTCCTAACGAATCCATAGATTCTTCTACCATTCGACCAGATCTTCTAGATTGTATTCTCATTTTCCGGCCTCGAGCAACTTTACTAATAAGGAAAAGCCCTTAAACTGAATTGAATTCATATTATATTATATTAGTATAATATAAAGCGCTAGCGCCCAACCGGCTTTCCGCCTCCATTTGGTCGTGCTGCTATGATGTAACGTGCAGTCGTCCCGAGGCATTTTAGGGCCCCCCATTTTATCTCCCTTAAAGTCCTTTATGGATTTCAAGTCGGGAATAGAGCTGTTACTTATTCGGCGCTATATCACAATTCATTAATTCTCGGGCATAGCTGTTCACGAAACGTGGCATGGGACATCTGTCGGCGGCGGGTTAATTCCGAGCGAGAGGTCAAACCAATCCCATTCATCCTGGTCTGATCCGAACGGATCTTGTTGAATGAATTGATCCATTGTTCTATGCCCTACTTCTTAGTTCATTTTTTCCTACTCGGACCCGCCGTACTTCCTTTGACTACTCCTGATGAGATATAGTGGAAACATTTTGTTATGGTGGAGAGTGGGGAGTGAAAACACCAATGCAGCAGAGAACGACCACATGAATCGGAATCCGCTTAACTTATTAAGACAGACGACCGAGAAAGAAAGGCTCCGCGTTCTCCAAGTGGTTGATCTTAGCTTAGCGTGCTAGCCGCTGCTTCATTTCGTATAGTGATAACGCTTTCTCTTTCTTAGCGCTCCGCCCCCCCTTGTATAGTAAGGGGAACTTTGGTTGCGCGGCTTTCTCTTATACTTATAGGGGTCTATTTTCTCTGACTTGACTCAGCTTGACCTACTTGACTCAGCGGTTAGAGTATCGCTTTCATACGGCGAGAGTCATTGGTTCAAATCCAATAGTAGGTAAAACCGACCGAAAGCCCCGCTTTTGCCAGCATGACAGCAAGCACGGACTGGCAGCAAGGAGTCAACTGGAATGACCAAAGCATCGGTTGCTTCCACTTGTGGCCTTCTTCGAGCGCCTTGACACCTTAATATCAACTCACCCCCTCTTCCACAAGTAGGTGGAGACCAGGAGAGCCGGGAACCCCAACGGGAACCCTTCACCGCGCCACACGATTCTTTCGCGAAGCGCTAATTCAGTGCCAGCCGTTGGTGAAAGACCTGCATGGAGCCGAGCCCTTCTCACCTACCTGCTTTGGGGAGAGTTTGATCCGGACAAAACGAGTGGGTGTCGCCTCCTCGAAGCAGCTCCCTCTCGCCCCGATTCCCCGAGAGTTAGATAGCCGATAGTAGTAGAAGCTCTAAGGCCGCTATTCCTGACAAGGAATAGAGTAAGGCCTTTACCGATCCTGAGTTAATGAGTTAAGGAGTTTTTTTCTAAACGACTTATCTGAAAGAAGGCTTTGCAATCAACGAATTCTTTGATTTGAAAAGCTCCTTTCCTAATCGACCTCCCGCCTTCCGTTATTTGATCTTTTTATAGATCTTCTTATCTTATTAAGTAGCTAAATGAAGTCTCATCAATTGAGAAATGACAATAAGTGATGTTCGATATCGCTTCTGTGCTATGAGTTTCTCTTCCTCGATAGTGATCTAAGGCAAGTAGAAATCCCTCTTACTCAATAGTGGCTAAGGCAAGAAAGTATGATCAATGATCTTCTGCTAATGCTAGCGTCTTTTTCATCTCTAATCTCATCTATGCTTCAGGAAAAAGTTTAACCTACCCGCAAAAAATAAATATAATAAAAAAGGGCTGGCTGCTCTCCTTAATTTCACAAAGAAAAGAATTGAGTGGTTTTTGCTCCTTGCCCTTAGTGAAGCGAGTGGCTTCTGCTCTCCAATTTCGCATTTGTGAGCGGCTTTCGCTTCTCTTCTTTGAAATCTAGATCTTCTCTTTCTGTGTCTATCAATCTTCCTGCCCCAAGCTGATGAATAAGCTCGAGATAGCCAAGATGGATGGAGTAGGGCTAGTCTAAGACAAGACAGACCGATCTCTATTCTCCTGCTCGCGTTTACAAGGGTTCCCACTCACTCTATTGAGTTACAGCCCTTGTTGGGTTCTGCAAGGAAGCATCTCGATAGGTCCGCAACTTGTGCTGTGGTTGATGCCCCACCCGAGCTCTAATTCCATACTCGATTCGCCGTGTGTGATAGAATTGTTTTAAGGTTTGAAGGAATTTATAGATGCGGGAAGGATTGCTCTAGATAGCACATCTTGGTCTTTTGCTCTTACAGATGCCAGTCTTTTTTCTGTTGATGCGAAATAAGTGGTCTTAGCCTTTACGAGATGCCCCTTGGAGTGTTGGATTGAAGGAGAGAAAATCCTAACACACTCGAGGTTTGATCTTCCAATCCTTGGAAGTTTAGACGGTTTCACGGAGGTACATCTTGATTCGTCTAGAGCGAATATGCCGCTGATGCATAAAGCTGTGTGGCACCTGCTGAATCATATAGAGTTTGTAGCTAGGCGTCACGCACACAAAGACCTGAACATTTCTTAGACCGGCAAAATCGAAAACAAGACGAGCTGCTAACATGGAACAAGCCTCTCTTCCCTTGCTGCGGCTGGTCGCCCTAGTTCAGTCAAATGAGTTTTGAGAGGCGAAACCAAACCGCCTGACATCTATACAGCCGCACTTCCAAGGATCTTCTGATCGTAGACCACCCTACCGCCCGCACTTCTACTTCCCCTCTATACCCTTCCCTAAAGCCTGGTCTGTCCACTCCACTCGGTTAAGTAAGTGGAGATTTACTTAGTTCTTGTCTATTTAGCACTAATTGCTCCTGTTTCTGAGAGCAAAGAAAATTGTTTCAGTTAGGTTCTTTACAACCAAATCAAGAACAGAACCTTTAGGCGGCACCAAAACAATGAGAATTGCCTCTCTTTCACCTTTCCTGAATGAAGAAAGACAAGAGATCAGTGCAATAGATACAGAGGGGAGAGAAACTGTCTTCGTTCGGTTCGGCAGAAGAAAGCCGAGACTGACTCTTTATCTTCAGCTTCAATTACAGAGCATTCTGCTTCCCGGCGAACTGAGAAATTCTTTTCTTCGTTCGAGCGACGGAAGGCTGTAGTTGAATAAGTCGATCTTCTTTTCTTCTCTTGATTATCAATCAGTAGGCTTTGAAGCAGTAGTGCCCCACTATCAATCAGAGTAGGAACTAACCACTACGCTAACGTAGGCTTCAAAGCTAAAGATAGGAGGGAAGGAGTGAAGAATGCCCCAAACCTCCCCTTAGTCCATAGGAAGAACTAGACGACCAAATACAAGCACTGACTTCCAAAAAGAGTTCCTCTCTCTCCTTTCTTGTAGCTTACGAACCCAGCCTTTCCCCTGAAAACAAGATTTACGCAGAAAGGTAGCGAACTCTTTTTGCTCAATAACTATATAAAGATAAACCAAACCACCCGAAGAGGAATGAAAGCTTCAAATCGAGTTCTCTCTAGTAAAGAAGTGGATTTCCTTAAATTGAAATAAGGAAAGGCAATAAAAAAGTACAGAGGTCTTGCGAGGCGGTCGTTGGGATCGAATCTTCCTGGCAGCGGGCGAGAAGACCTCAGTTGGAGACGGGGCGGCTTTCTCTATTTCACGAAGATGTCATTTTCAAGATAGGATTTTTGGTTGTAAATCAATGTGAGTAGCCCGACTTTCCCCACTTTCAGCTATCCTTTTTCTGCCTTCCACTTTCGAGAGCTAGACCAGACTTCCTTATCTGGCTTCCAGTCTACTAAGGACAGCTGGCTCAGACACTGGCTTTGAGTTCGGACTGACTTCTTTCTATGACCAGATCAGGAGCTGCATGATCCGATGAGCTATCAGCTGAGAGACTGGCTTCTCGGTTGTTAGTAACGACTCAGACAGAGCAGCTTACCTTGCTATGGTGAGTTATAGAATCAATTGAGCGAAGCTACCTACTTAGCTGATCTAGTTAGAGGACTTCTTTAAAGAAGGGCTTTAATCCACAGAATTGAGTTTCCATTATAATGGTGAAAATGCTAATGGTGAGATTGATTACAGGAGCTAGTTTTAAAAGAATCAATCAATCAAGCTTGGACCCGTGCAATCAAGCTTGGACCCGTGCAATTTATAGGCCTCCCTCAAAAGAACCAGTCCAGACAATCATCTGACTCCCCCCGGAGATGATAGCTTCTTTTACTATTGCTTCTGAGTTCGTATCGCTACAATAGAAGAGGAAATTTCATTGATTCATAAACTCGTATGTAGTCGCTGAACGGCACCGCTCGATTCTACTGCCTAAGATGTCCCTCCCGGTACCTGCTTGAGTTAGCGTAAGCGGCTCGTAAGACCAAGGAGTTAGCCACCTTCCGGGTGAGAGGAAAACT